>PVJD01018396.1:0-14595 GCA_004026545.1 Mormoops blainvillei | reverse complement strand
CCTAATTCCTTATGCAAATACAGTACGTACAACCAGTGCATGGAGCAGAAAATTTCTTCTCTCCTGTAGACCCTACCCACACATACAAACTTACTGATACTATCACTCAAGATACTTAACCTCCATCTACACTAGGAGCCGACTTATTTAAGTGAGATGCAACATTTAGAATGAAGGCCTTGATTTTTACATCTCGTAACAGCAATTCACATACAGGGTTGATAAATAGTGACAAATGCCCATGCTTTTCCTTTGGCAATCAAATGAAGAAGTGAATTAATTGTGAGTTAGGATATTTTATTTTAATCCTTTTAGAGGTATTTTTATGAGCATTTTTAGCCATACAAATGATTTTTTGGAGCTCTGCACACTCTTATAGTCTATTCACATGTAAGTAAACTTTTTGTTAAGACCATGCAATTAGGAAAAAAGAAAACTTTAGAAAGGCACCACAGTATTTTTTAATTGAATTTATGGGGTGACATTGGTTAATAAAATTATGTAGGTTACAGGTATTCAACTCTGTAATACATTATCTGTATATTGTATTGTGTGTTCACCATCCAAAGTCAAAGTCTCCTTTCATCATCATTTATCTCCCTTTACCCTCTTCCACCCCCGCCACGCATACCATGGCATTTTGATGCAAACTAAATAATACATTTTTGACATAGTTGGAAATTCAAAATAACTACTTTTGTACAATAATAAATTTGCTTCTATTTCTTAAAGTAAATATACTAAACTATCCTGCTTGGTTTATCCTTTTTACTTTCTTCAATCTACTGTCCTTTCCTTGATAATAGATCATAGAAATAAATTAACTCATTTGTTATTTTATGACATTTAACCATTTAAGCTGCCACGCTTTAATTATAAAAAAGAGTTGCTTGTGGATTCTTAGTGTCTGTCTTCTGATACATTTTTTTTTCATTTATTCGGTGTTCTTTCCTGCTATTAACTTTAATCTATAAGATTACACATGTGAAAACTAAAAGGAATTTAATAAGAAAGTATAACATGTTCTTATTCCTGGCATCTCCATGAATTTTAAAACATTTGTTTGCTTTTAACACACCATAAAAATGAACTGACAATTAAAGTCATATTTTATCTTTAATAAATAATACTTGGCACCTGAAAAATAAAAGATAATACTAACTGAACAGTAATGAAATCTACAATAAGGTTACACTCCCCCTTCCTACCAGCTGGATGTACTGAATTGTTGGTATAGGATAAATCAAAAGGAAATTTATTGTAGAATAAAACCAGTTGTTTCTCAGAAATCATGAGAATTATCCAACATGGTTTTTTAAATGTATTTTATTGATTCTGCTGTTACAGTTGTTCCAATTTTTCCCCATTTGCCCCCCTCTGCCCAGTACCCCCATTCCCTCCAGCAATCCCCCCGCTTAGTTCATCCCCATGGGTCCTGCATATAAGTTCTTTGGCTATGCCATTTCCTATACTATTCTTAACATCCCCTTGTCTATTTTTTACCTACCAATTATGCTTCTTAATCCCTGTACCTTTCCCCCGATTATTCCCCTTCCCCTCTCCCAGCTGATAATCCACCAAATGATCTCCATGCCTAGGATTCTGTTCCTGTTGCTGCTGTTTCCTTAGTTTGCTGTTTTTGTTGATTCAGTTGTTGATAGTTGTGAGTTTGTCGTCATTTTAATGTTCATAGTTTTGACCTTCTTTTTCTTAAATAAATTCCTTTAGTATTTCATATTATAAGGGCTTGTTGATGATGAATTCCTTTGGCTTTACCTTGTCTGGAAAGCACTTTATAAACCCTTCCATTCTAAATAATAGCTTTGCTGGATAATCTTGGTTGTAGGTCCTTGCTTTTCATGACTTTAAACACTTCTTGTTGGCTCCTTCTTGCCTGCAAAGTTTCTTTTGAGAAATCAGCTGTTGGTCTTATGGGAAATCCTTTGTAGGTAACTCTCTGCTTTTCTCTCTCTGCTTTTAAGATTCTCTCCTTATCTTTAACCTTTGGCATTTTAATTATGCTGTGTCTCGGTGTGGTCCTCTTTGGGTCCAACTTGTTTGGGACCTTCTGTGCTTTCTGGACTTGTATGTCTACTTCCTTCACCACATTAGGGAAGTTTTCTTTCATTATTTTTTCAAATAAGTTTTCATTTCTTGATCTTCTGCTTCTCCTTCTGGCATTCCTATAATTTGGATGTTGGCACTTTTGGAGATGTCCCAGAGTCCTCTTATTTTCTCCTCATTTTTTGGAATTCTGTTTCTTCATTCTGTTTTGGCTGACTGTTTATTTCTTCCTGTGTTCCAAATCATTGATTTGAACCCCGGCTTCCTTCCCTTCACTGTTGGTTCCCTGTCAATTTGCCTTTATTTCACTCAGTATAGCCTTTATTTCTTCCCTTATGCTTTTGCCATACTCACTTTTCCCTGAGCATCCTAATGACCAGTGTTTTGAACTCTGAATCTGATAACATTGGCTATCTCCATTTTGCTTATTTCTTTTTCTGGGGTTTGGTTCTTTTCTTTCATTTGGGCCATATTTCTTTGTCTCCTCAAGTTGGAAGCCTCCCTGTGTTTGTTTCTGTGCATTAGGTAGAGCTGCTTTGACTCCTTGTCTGAGTCCATGTGTTGTGTGGGGCAGAGCTTTAGGTGTTCACCAGGGCAGGGCAACCAGCTTCACTGCTTATGGCTTGTATGTGGGGGAGGTGTCAGAGAGTATACAGTGCTGCTGCCTGGCTGCTGGAGGCTTGCTCAGCACTCACCTTGCTTCCAGTCACTTCACCCACTTCCTGTCTTCAACTGGCATCCCTCTAACTGTTGCCCTGGTGTTGGTTCCCAGAGTGGATGGGTTTGCATACATTCTAGGATCATGCGGCCCTTTAAACGAACTCTCCAGAGAGACTGGCAGTTTCTTCCACTGCCCCAACCCTCACTGGTTTTTACAACCAGAAGTTATGAGGCTTTATTCCTGGAGCTGGAAGCCTGGGTTGCAGGGTCTGGCCTGGGGTTCCAACATGTTTATACACACACTCTGATGCATGCAAATAATACTGACATTTAAATGCATATGGTTTATATTGATCAACATGCAGTGCTTACATAATTAAATTAATACAAATGTAAATAGCAAATAATTCTAAACATGGTGCTATGGCATTTTCGGCTTCATCATCCATTTGTCTGATTTCTGACTCATGTTTGGATCGGCGGCTTTTCCACATTTACCCTGGTGTTCAGTCCAGGATTCTCTCACCAGCAGGACTCTCACATTTGAACTTCTGAGTGCACATCATCTGGATGTTTAAGTCACCTCAGACTTAGTGTCTTAAAAACTTACTTTTGTACATTTTCCCTTTTGAGTATTTTTCTGTTCGTGTGCATGCTTTTTGTGATGTCCTCCTTTTTCAAATCAGAAATAGGGGACGTATTTGAAACTTTTTTCCTCATTATTAACATCCAACAAATCATCAACACTTACACATTCTACCCCAAATATATTTCTGGGATCTCATTCCTCCTCTTTTTTTCCCACAGTCCTCATCATTGGTTATGAAAACTTTTACCAAAGCATCCAGGGGATGTGCCTGGAAGGTCCTTAAATTCCTAGCATACCAGATTTTCTGTCCGCCCCCCAATTAAAATAGTTATAATGTTATTCTTAGAAAATAGCTTTTACAACAAAAATATTTCCTTGATTGTGAAAATCAATGAAAAATACTTTCTTGATTTATAACTCTTAAGTAGCTTTTCTTTTGGGGGGAAACAGTGTGGAAGAATGGAAAAGTACATTAGATTAGTTTCAAATAGATTTGTTTTAGAATTTCAGAGATCAAATACTGTGTTTATGCTTGCTTATACTTGGCCAAATTATGCAACTATCCAGAGGCAGCCTACTCACTGCTAAAATGAGAATATTTCCTGGTAGAGTTGTTTAGATTAAGTAAATTAGTTATGATATATAACCTTCTTGTCTCTATTTATCAACTCTACTAAACACTGAACTTTTAGTTACCAGATATTTATATTTTTATTTGGTTGTTGTTGTGAGCTGAATTATGTTCCCCCAAAGCTGATGAATTCCTAACCCCCAGTACCTGTGTATGACCTTATTTGGAAATAAGATCTTTGCAGATGATCACATTAAGATGAGGCTATTTGGTTTGGGTCCTAACTCAATACGACCATGTCCTTATAAATAGGGGAAACTTGGACAGAGAGACAGGCACATAGAGAGGGCAAACAAGGTCAAGGCACAGTCAGAATGCTGTCAATAAGGAATTCCTGAGGCAACCAGGGGAAGGCAAGAGACATGGAACCAATTCCTCACAGCTCACAAAAGGAACGAACCCTGCTAAGACCTTGATTTCAGGCTTTGAGCATCATTAACTGTGAGACAATCAATTTTTGTTGTGGAAGCAACTCAGTTTGTAATACTTTATTATAGTAGTCTCAGAAAACTAACATCATTATTTTCATTATTTTATGTAAATTTCTTTTTTTTTAATATTTTATTTATTTTTAGATAGAGGGGAAGGGATGGAGAAATAGAGGGAGAGAAACATCAATTGGTTGCCTCTCCCATGCCCCCTACTGGAGACCTGGCCTGCAACCCAGGCATGTGCGCTGACTGCGGAGTCGAACCAGCGATCCTTTGGGTCACAGGCCAACGCCCAATCCACTGAGTTACACCAGCCAGGGGTCTATTCTTGTGTTAATTATTTTAGAAGGTTAATTAAGAAAACACAAGCAGCTGAAATATGTAGATCATTTGTCATATTACTTAGTAAAGTACCATGGGTAACTAGATAATTAATAAAAGATATTGATGATGCCAGACATGAAATTCTTCTGAACCCAGAGGAAAAGATGTTAAATAAATTGTCCTTACTCTCTACAGTGCCAAAAGAAAGACTTCATGGGCAAGAAAAGAAGCTAAATCAAATCACTTACGTAACACTTGTCCTTAACTTCTCCCTGTATGTCTGTCTACCATATGGGATTCTATGTAGCTCTTTCTGACTAACCGTTCTATATTGCTCAGGTTCTATCAGAGAAACCAGATTTCAATCTAGCTTGTGGGGAACCTATCAGAGCATATTAAATGACTGACTCACTGGAAGGACTGAAGGAACAGACCTTAGGTTAAATATTTAGTAACTGATCCCACAGAGCAAGGGTCCAGGGGAACTGGAAGGCCCCAGCATTCCAGCATCACTACCATGAGCAGGATAACAAGCAGTAGCAGCTCCCAGACCACAGCTGACCTGCTGCAGCCTATATCAGAGAGATGTAGGTCACGTGGCCAGCCTCTAGGTATCCACAGAGTGGCTGACAAGATGCTGGGACCACTGCTAAGGCTGCCACAGAAGCCCCACATACTTCTCCAGTGTGCTTGTCAGCCTACAGAGCAGAGGCCACAGAAAGAGAGCTTTGTGAGAGAACAAGATTGACTGAACCTCAATCACCCGGGAGCCTTGGCCGCAACAGAATCTTGAAAATGTAGCTTGTAGCTTTCTGCAATCTGCTATTCATCAAGGGCTATTACAAAGGGAGGTAGATGTTTTGAGCATCCACTCTACCCACCAGATAAACTAGTAAGGCTGGTTTGTTATGGAAGTAGCTTAGGTGCCCAATGAAGTTTCTAGTATAGCAGCCTTTACTCTTTCTTACAACTTCCAAACTATGTTCTTCCTGAAAACTTGCACTTTTCAAGTCCAAACTCTTGGAATACACTGCCTGCTACCTTTCTTTGTTGCAGTAAAGAGATAATTTAATTTCTTTCCTTTATTCCTTAAAGATTTTAATGCCTGGTTTACCCCAACTTTTTCTTCCCATTAGAATTTTTGATGATTCAATATTCATGCAAAAGAATCTAACCTTGTCTTTTTTCAATTACTTAATCCTCAATCACATCTCAGACACCCACTTTCAAAGTATTTCAATGTCTTACTAATAACAATAGCTACATCCCGATTCCTATAATCTCAACTGTAAACATATTCTCTCTATATCATCACCTAATTTCTAACTACAGCCTCAACCACCTCAAATTCAGCAATTCTTCAAAACCAGAAGGACTTACAACCACTGTGTATTATCTCTTCAGTCTCATGTTCCACATCCTAGCTTCTCATCTTAGATGCTACAAACCACCATTGTAATCATCATTAGAATCACGTGGACTCCTTCCCCTTTCCAAGCATCTCCTCTTCTGCAACTCTGTAAATGACTTTCCTGCCTTGTAATTTTCCATAACATCTATCTATTAATCATCTATCTATCTATTTCACTGCCTCTTTTCCTTGATTTTAAAAATCAAGGAAAAATATTTTCTAGATTTATAACTGTTAAGTAGCTTTTCTTTTGGGGGGAAAAGAGCACTGTTTTCATGGAAAACATCATGGAAATTATAGTTCCATAATAGTGAACAAAAGTGTGTTTGGCATCATGGAAATTACCAAGGACATTATAGTTATAATAATTTCCATGATGCCAAACACACTTTTGTTCACTACTGTTGCTCCAGAATGTACAAAAATGTCTGCAATATAGTAAGAGCTCAGTAAATATTTACCAAGTAAATTAGTGACATAATTATCTTGTCATAATACTTTGTTTAACTAAAACACTGGCTGACACATTATAAATGAGTCACACAGCCCTGGCTGGTGTGGCTCAGTGGATTGAGCACCAGCCTGTGAACCAAAAGATCATCAGTTCAATTTCTGGTTAGAGCACATGCCTGGGTTGTGGGTCAGGTCCCCAGTTGAGGACATTAAGCAACCAGTCAGTGTTTCTCTCCCTCTTTTTCTCCTTCCCTTCTCCTCTCTCTAAAAATAAATAAATAAATAATTTAAAAAATAAATAAGTGAGTCATACAGTATTGCAATTCAAAGATGAAGGAAGCCCTTAAAATTCTACTTGGACTACTTATTAAAGTTAAATGGAAAAGTCCATTTTGTGAATAATTACAAGAAATACAATTTTTGTTATATATCATGAAATCTGAATATATACTCTTTGAAATTTTTATATTTTTCCTTATAAAATCCCTCACCTTTTTAATGATAATTACTTCAACTAAAGTAACAATATAATTTTCTAACATTAAAAATATATGAGATAACTAATTGAATAAATTCTTAAATCAGTGAATTAATATAACTATAGGTTTCATTAATGTTGTACTAAAACTATTATTTTCTTCAAATTGATTTTACTCTCTTTGATCTATCTTTCAGGAAAGAAGTTAAATAGCTTGAAAATATTTAAAGATTCATTTTAATGATGCCTTTCAGCAGTCATAATGTAGTTCCCAAATTATTAATTACATCAGTTAAATCAACCATGAGAATCTATTAATAAGAAATGGAGAAGAAAATTAAATTAGTAAAAACTATTTAAACGGATTAACTAATTGTAGAAAGACCCACATTGCATAAGCATGCAATAGGAGAGCCTTATCCGTACACTAACATGCATGCAACTTTGATTGTTTATAGCAATGTTGTTTTATTGCTATAATGAACCATCCAGAAATCTCTAGTATGTCAAATTGCATGAAATAGTATACTTAACGAAATGTTTCAAATCTTGTGTAAATAACATGCTCTTAAAATCTGCATAGTCTTTAACTATAGAAACATATCACACAAAATGTCATTTAGAGCTTATCATAATAATATATATGATGCATTGGTTTTAAAGTGAAATTATCTCGGTTTATGTATTTGTAAGTCCACATAGTGTGCAATAAACAGTACAAAAGACAATTGTTATTTTTTTCCCTTTTTCTTTTCTTCTTTCTTTCTGTCTTTCCTTCAACAAATATTTTTTGTTGAGCCTGGCAATTCGACAAGTTTGGAAGGATAACAAGTAACAAAACAAATAAGGTGACTGAGATCTGAAAGATACAGAGCAGTCCTGTAAGGGAGGGGGTCAGGAGGTGGTGATTATCCTTCCTGAGAGCATCTGCAACTTTTCTCTGGTGGGAAAAGCATATTATGTCCTAAGGGACAGTGTGCTGGGAACAGAATGGCTGACAGTGGGTGTGTTAAGAGAAGACAGAGTATAGGTAGGCAAGATTCATACCATGCAGCGCCTGGTAACCCAGGGAGGGAGTTTGGCTTCTATTGGAAGTGCCATGCGAAGCCACCATAGTGCTTTTTTGGAAGACAGGGAAGGTGGGGAGTATCAAATTATGAAATATTGTTAAAGATAATAGTAGAAACCTTCTTTCATTTATATGCTGCTCCAGTTTGTATATAATGCTAGAAAATAACATAACCCCCCCAAATTACAGTACATTAAAAAAAAAAGGAATGGTGCTAAATATTTATAGAAGAATTACTAGAGTATAACTAAATGATCAACATTACTAGAACACATGTATTTTTGACACTTAGAAATTTAAGGAGTCACAAGAAAGAAAGTGTTGTCTAATTATCACTAACAGAAGATCAAAGGGAGTTGGAGCTTCCTGCACGCCCTAGATAACAGCCCTTAATAAATGCTGCTTAATACAGTAACTCTGGTGAGTGGTAATTTGACATATTACTCATCTAATTGAGTGGATGGAGGTTTATTCTGATCTTCACTAATCACTACTTCATTGGAAAAAGGCCAATATATTGCAAGCATCTGCAATGTATGATTCACAACAGTACGTGCAGCCTGTGTGCGGTAGGTGCGTATCATGGCTGCATTCTTAATTGAAGTACAGTTTTGAATAGTAATAGATTATCCAAATGAAGAGGTTTTGAAATGCTAATAGATTTTTGTTAAAATCAGTGCACAAATCAATTTTCTTATTTTATGAAGCAGTTAAATTGCATCCAGCACTGCCTAATTTTGTACTGTAAGGTTTACATTGTAGGTTATTATATAAAGACAGCAGCAAGGATTGATTTTTGCAGTTGTTCTTATTTTAATCACAAATAATCAGAGAATTTACTTAGAGAAATAAATTAGGATGAATAAAGGAAAATGTTACAATAGGGCTTTTTATAGATGTTTGTTTTATAATACCTTTTTGAAAACATTAAATTGGTAGAAATGAAAAAAGGAAAAAAGTTTTAAAAATGTGAACTGGGTTGCAAGCATTCTTTACTTCCCTCAAAATAATTTGTTGCAGTTACAGTCTTCTCTGGGTTCCACTACCTACAGCTTCACAAAAAATGAATAAATACTCTCATATGTAACCAATAACTTATATTTTACAAATATGCATTGACCATCTATTATGGATTCTATACATATACTACAACATAAGCAAATTCAGTGTAACTCTTTATGTCCTATATGTTCGGAAACATGATATATTAAAATAGGATATTATACTTACTTGAAGGCTAGCTTTCTGAATAAAGTGTTTTAAAAGAACTTTATTCAGAATGCTAATCTTCAGTATTAATCATTATTATATCTCTTGAATTAATCAGTATTACAAGTATGACATCTCTTTAAGTATACAACAGAAATATTTCTAAATAGGAAATCACACAAGCTTTCTGTGTCTAGGCCTCTGCTAGTTCAGTATTACAATCCTTCCTACGCATTGATGCATGACTTATCTTCATAAAAGTTATATCGCCTCATCATTTTACCCCACTTTTTCCTCATGCTTTAACATTTATAGTCTTTAACACATAAAACGAATGCTATCTCTGGTACAGGAAAGAATTTATTTTCTGTGAAAGCTTTCCTTAAAAGAAATTATTCCTACACATTGTATGGCTTTTCTTATTAACTGTGTTAAATTATTTGGATTTTGACACTTGTTTTTACAATCTGAGGGTAGTTGATAATAGATTCTGGAGCATAGTAGTGAAAAAGAAAGTTTTCTCATAATAAATGGCAGTCATATCTACATATCAAACTAGTATAAATAGGATAGTGTTTAGTCATTAAAATGCCCATTGAGTAATTAGTTACAATGTGTTTGGAATTCAACTAGGCACTACATATTCAGAGATAAAAGATAATGCCCCTTTCAAAAAAACGATACATAGTATAGCAGCAAAGACAGATAATAAATAACAATACTAGAGATGAAAAACAATGACAGTGTAAGGAGAGTCTACCACAAAATCATAGGAAAGGGAAACAAAATGAAACATCAGAAGGTCATGGAGGACTTTGGGGTGAGTTAATGATTAGATGACATTTTGAATAATGAAGAGTTACCTAGGCTATAAATGGGGCAGTTTTCTGTCTAAGTACAGAAAAACAAAACAAACTAATGATGAGGAAGAAGAAAACAACAACTGGCCATCAGGATGCGATCAGGCAGACAGACATACTGGATAGGAGGACTGGACAAGGTACAGGATGAGATCTGCATTCCCAGGTGCCTTGTTGGGTATGTGAAGGAAAGGTTTGCTCCTAAGGGTACTGGAAAGGTGTTAGAGATTTTTTTTTTATTTTCCCAAAACGGAGAATGGCACAGGAGGTTACACTAAAGTGGAGTGAGACTGGAGGGAAGATGAATTTAAGATATAATAACAACAAAATTGGTAACATATAATGAGAACAACAGACTCTGAAAATTAGAAAGAAACTTGGGAGATCAACTGCCATGTTTATGAAATCACTTCGGGAAATAACTGAGAATTAAGTAAATACATATTAATTAAGTAAATGTAATGAACACATATTGGGGTAACTGAGCTGCTCAATTTCCTGAAAGGTCAGCATTATCTTTAATGCAACCCTGTCTCCCCAACCACAACATTTGGCCTCAGTTGGATCAAAAATAGTCCTCTGAAATAAAAGCAGCCATGACATTTGCTAGAAGAAATGGATGACTCGGGTGGTCTGGCTTGAACAAATGAGCTAACCCCTTCAAATGAGAGATTTAGAGATTGTTGCTAGTGAGCTGGGGACTTTACAGCTGGAAGGCTATGTACCCTTAGGTGCTGGGGCAGATATTTTCAGGCTTGTGCAAACTGATGACTAAGCCAATTTGTCCAGAAAGAAGGGTAGAGAAGACATGAGCAAGCACAGTAAGATAAGAATCATGCAGTACCAGAGCAGCTGAGCTCCCAAAGACCTGCCAGTTCTCATGAAATCAGGTAATCCCTTCACTCCATTTTTGGATTTTGTGAGCCTTTCAAGCCTTTTAACTAGGACTTCCTGTTCTTGATCTTGTTCACATGTGTCTAGTGCTTGCAACCAAGGAAGCAGTGGGTGGGAAATGCAATAAATCAAAATAATCAAACCAACAAACAAGAGACTATGCAATCAAGAATTTTTTTTCACTCTATAAACCTAAATAAATAAATAAATAAAGCTATTTAGCTTGCCTATAAATATACAGTTACCAGAAGCACGTCTCTTTTGGATTATAGTCTATTCCATTTTCAGAATTTTAGGTACCATTAGCTAGTTTTTGACATTATGGTGAAATCTATCTTGATCCTTATTTTATTATCAAATCAAGTATTATGTCTACTGTTTATTTTCCCCCATCTCATCTCATCTAGGTACTCTTCTTTTTAGCAGAGTACCTAGAACTGTTTCTAAATTTGATATTTGCATTTCATTCTTTCTCAGTATATCAGTTGGATTAGTTTCTCACTGACAGAAGCAAAAGTCCCTTTATCTCAACCAATAACTTGTCTCCATTTGTCAAGTATCACTTAAGAGTTTTCTATTAATAGTGTATTCCTCATGGATCTGGGTTTTTTTGGTAAAATTTAGCTGACATTCCGATTTTATCATAATATTGATATGAAATGCTGTGAAGTGGCACTTAGTCTTCTGAGAAAAGTAGGATTCAGTTTCATATCCAATGTCCCGGCTGAAAAAGAGATTTATATAGAGAAGTATTGTAACCATGATGAAAGGGAACTGGTTAAAATGTTCAAAATGCTAATAGGTATTCAAGTATGGTACTGTTATAAATGATGCTGTAACATTTTAATATAAACGGATACTCTATAGAAGTACTTATTTTCTCCAGATCATTTATGATTCTAGATTCTATCAAATTTATACATATATTCTTTAAATGGCATGTGTCTTTAATACCCCTTTCATCCTACTCTTTACACTCAAGTTACTTTTTTTAAGTGATACTGAAAAGACCTAAAAATCTGTGGCAAGTAACTGCTGATAGGTTATACTCAGTTGCAGACTTTGCACAGTGACTTTCCATTGCTTATAAGTTTTTAAAACTTGTAAAGATTTTGGGTAGGAATGAAATTGGATACAAAACTTGCTCTGAGTTAGAATAGTCCTAGTGATAAATGTAAAAAATATATATTAGAATATGTTAGTGTTATGGCAAAGATGTTCTTCAATTACAGCAGTTCCTAAATTCATATTTTGTTGTTTTGGTCATTGTCCTAACCTAGTGACCTTGTATAATGACATCATATTTCTCTGTCGATCATTACTACCTTGCTGGATTTTTTAACCGAGTAAAAGAAGGGACACTGTGAAAGGAGCCAGTGTTTTGAAATATCATTAATGCACTATTTTCTTCTTATAATTAAGCCATTTTGTTACTTTTTTTTTTTTTAGAATTCTTTCAGAGAAAGTCATGAGTGGATGTCAAGGATTGAGAATGAATTATTGAGCTTTGAGTTTTAAACTCAAGAATTCATAGAAAGACAGACTTTCCAAATGGAGAGTAAAAGCTTTTCTACAAACAATTATAGAGTTGACATCCGTCAAGAACCAAAGCTAAGAAGACAAACCATAAAGTCTGAAGTAAGAGCAGATACAATTGCCGACATACAAATAGCTTTAAATAACCGAACTAATTCTAGTAGGCTGGAGAACCAATCGTCTTGGGGATATTTTCTGCTTCCCCCTGTGTAGTTCTGGCAAGGCCAAATGCTCTCGGAGAAGCCCCCATTTTAGCAGGTGCTATGCCCACCATGGTTCAACAAGGTAATGAGTGAAGAAGTCTGGAATAAACATGAGAGCAGCCTCAAACGATATGGAACACTCCACCCTGGAGTATGAAATATGTAGCTGAAATCTGTAGGACAGTGGGCACCACAGGCTATATAAAAATTCTGAGTGCTGTGGATTTCAAAAGGCCCGGCTTCATGATAGGAGGGTATCCGTTGGGGAACTCTTGACTGCAGGCAAAGGCTAGGTCCACAGTTGTCAGCAATGGGGTCCAGAACAACACTTGAAAGGTCATTTGGGGCCAGCCGCACTTTAGTGGACACCAGATCATAGCGCCCAGCGTCCTAGGAAGTAAAATCTCACTGCATATGACGCCATGAGATCATGGTGAGGCAACTAAACTGAAGGAAACCTAAATCGTTACCACAAAAATACCTAGCTCTTCCCATCTGTCCTGATAGCGCCTGGGCAAGGAGGAAAGGAAGGAAGTTCATGAGTGTGAATAGAAACACTGCCCTCCATAAAAGAACGAACTATGTAAAAATTAGACATTTGAAATAAGAGGCTAATGTCTCATTCATACACCACCTCACATTTCTTCGTATGAGGAAATGAAGGCTCAAGAACAAGAAGATCTCTACTGCAGAAAATAAGGACATTTACGGCACTTTTTTTTTTATATTTAGAAATTGTATGAAAGTTTCACTTCTGTTATAAGTCTTATAACTTGAAAAACTTTTTCATTCATGCTGCCCTTGTTGCTAAAGGGCCAATCCACCTTTCACATGGGAAACCAGAATAAAATACAAGGTAAAAACTAGAAAAAAGCATTAGCAAATTGTGCTATTAGTTACTTTACTAGATCGGTCAAGTCATAAAATACAAGCAAAGCCAGATTTTCTTTCGCATTTGTTCCCTGAACTCATTTTCACACACCATCAAAGCTAAGTCTTCTGTACAAATATAAGTGACATAAATATAGTCAGCATCTCAGTATACAGAGAATTCACTAGAAAAGTTAATTATCAAAGCACTTAAAATTCATCAGTCACAACAAAGCTGACAACTATTATTTACTTCCCTCTCAGATTGGCTGAAGATAAACATGTAACAAGATAAATGTATCATCTGTTCTGAACTCTCAACACAGTAATCCTCATTGGCTCAGTATAAATTCCAAATTTAACTGTAACATACTCATGAATATTGAATATTGCATATAAACTGCAATTTGTTCAAATCATTTATTTATTTTTAGGTGGAGGGGGCAGGGAGGAGAACGAAGGGGAGAGAAACATCAATTGGTTGCCTCTTGCACACCCCGAACTGGGGGCCTGGCCTGCAACCCAGGCATGTGCCCTGACTGGGAATTGAACCAGTGACCTTTCAGCTCGTAGGCCAGCGTTCAACACCAGCCAGGGCTAAACTGCAATTTTTATTTCACTTTTATTATGCCTAACAAACAAAACATTTAACTATATTTTCAGAACTATTTAAGCACTATAAAATATCAAAAACCTTATTTTAGATACCAGCTAAAAATATCTTTTCCCACCACGAGTTTGTCACAGAAAACCAAAAGTAGAAACTGTCTCTTAAAGTTTCAAACTTATCCTGAAAAAAGAAAATTGTTCAAGTTTTCTAAGGGATAATAAAAAAGATGTGAATGACATTAGCTACCGCAGATCACCCAATTAATAGTATGAAATATATATTAAATGTGAAAGTTAAATGTTT
>PVJD01018395.1:0-14584 GCA_004026545.1 Mormoops blainvillei | reverse complement strand
TTCCGGCGGGCTGGTGATGGTGGGACCAGTGGTATGTGTGAGAATGGTTATTGTGTTAGATGGTGTCAATCATTATGATTAGATTTTAGAGCTGTCCATCTAACCCTAAACAATAACTACCATCACCACTTTCTTGTTTTCTAATCCACTCAAATTAAGAGAAAACTGAAGGCTAGAAAGTCAACAGCATTATGTACAACAAATAAAGAGAGGAAGTTCAGTTCATGTGCTGTTTATCACAGAGAGATAATAATTTTTTCATACAAAATAAACAACAAAGATCTAGACAGGAGAGGGAAGACCCCATTATTTCCCACGTAAAACTGAATGAAATGCTTAGTGGTCAAGAGGCTGGATTTGATCGCTCCCTGTTATAGCTCTGCCAGCTCCTAGCATTGCAACCCTGGGCGTTGCACAGAAACTTTTAATAGGCGTCGTCTCTTGGTGTCCTCAAGGGATTGGTTCCAGGTCCCCAAATTTGTGGGTGCTCAGGTCCCTTAGCTGGCCCTCCATATCCCACGCAGAGCCCGTGGACATGGAGGGCCAACTGTACTTCCATTGTGTATACAATACTTGAGGCTCTTACAAACATCGTGTTCATTAAATAGTTGCTGGGCACCTGCTCTGTGGCAAATATATATTCTAGGTATATTCTAGTGGCATGGCAGTAAGAAATCAAGTTCTCTGCCAGATAGAAGCTATATATTTTGTTTTGTTTTTCTTGAATGTATTGGGGTGACATTGGTTCATAAAGTTATACAGGTTTCGGGTATACAATCGTATACCCGAATAATATATCATCTGTGTAGTGTACTATGTGTTCACCACTCCAGGTCAAGTCTCCTTCCATCACCATTTATCCCCTCTTTACCCTCTTCTCTGCATATACACTTAAATTGAAGGAGACATTGTGATTTTTTTTTATTATCACCTATCAATAAAATCCTTTCTGATAAGGAGATACTTGGGCTTGTCCCTCAACCCAAACGTCCTCCATCCCAGGCACTGGACGTGCATGGAGCGCCGCTGACATACAGGAACAGCAGGGAGGTGAATTTTGCTGAAGTTCAGTGCAAGCATCATGTTTTAACTACGCGTTCTGCATTTTCATTGGCTAAATCCAGTCATCCTACTTGGAGGCCTGCTGTGCAGTAAAACGGAGCTGTGGACGCAGCTTTAACATCTGTTTTGAAAGGATCGCTCTGTGTGTCCTGTTGGAAGGAGCCTATGGGGGTTAGGCACAGAGGCAGGGAAGCAAACGGAGCAACGTGGAATGGTGACAACATGGGCCAAGGTCTCAGCATATGTTTTGCAAGGGGGGGTGACAACATCTGATGATGGTTTGGCCGTGGAATTATGGGAAAACAGAGGAGTCAAGGAGTGTCAGTCGTTTTGTTTGAACAGTTGTGTGACAAAGTTTCTCTCATCTAGCCCCGCCCTCGCCGCAGCTTTTTACGTGCAGTGCCGGACCTTGTGCTCCTGGGCCGGAGGCAGTTCTTCCTCTCAGCTTCCTTTCCAGAGTTTGACGATGTGACTCGGGATATGTTGCTGTAGGGGTTGCAGAAGTTGGGGGCAATTGGATGGCAATTTACAGGATGATTCGTCAGCTAGAAAGGGCGAATGGTTCAATCTGTAGCTATGCTCTGTGTATGTATGTTTACCTATACACACATGGATACATGTATGCACAAATACATATGTGTCGTATATCGATAATTCATGCTTTCTTTCAAGTGGGATTTCCATAGCTTTAGAAGGATGGTTGATTTTATCTGAAAATGAATATAAGAATCTTATCTAAATATTTGTACTTCAAATACATTAACCCCCAAAACAGAGTAACTGATATGCTTGTTTAAAATTCTTTTAATTGATGATATAGCATTTTTTGTATACCTGGAGTCATACAGAAGACTCTTCAAAACATATACATAAAAAATTACACTAGGTTTACTCTCCAGAAATACATATTTATCTAGATAAAATATGTTTAGAAGATTATATAATATCTACCATTAAAATATCTTTCAAGTGGCATTCTATGTTTAAATTAACAGAAAAAAGTATCACAAGTGTTTGATACTTAACTACACATGTGGATCTTCAGATGAAGAAACAAGATCGAGTGGAGTTATTAGTATTGCAGGCAGTAACTGAAAGGCTGATTTTGGATGAAAAACAGTGATAGGCTATTGACTTCTCAGGAGGAAAGAAGGAAGAAGTTGCCGGGGAAGAGGGGTTCGCTAAGGGCTGATGGACCTGGGTTCTGAGCCCAGTAAATCTCTGCAAGTCTCCCTTCCGTGGCGTGAGCATTGCTCATTATCACGGGAGAAAAGGAAACCCCAGAGAATACACAGCCTGCTCTCTGGGGGTGGCTCGGAGCTATCGCCAAGGGCTGGAACCGTGTCTAGTTTCAGCAGCTCATGCACCTGCCCCTGGGGGCCACCGGAGTGTGGAGAGCGGTCACACCCGGGCTCCTCCCACTCTCCTGGGGAGCGGAGAGAAGGGAGCAAAGAGCAGGGCTGGGATTATCAGGGCACAGAATTAGCAGGCGATGGTTTCGGGGGGACAGGTCCCTTTGTGCTGCTTGGCCAAAAGTGCCCTGACCATTACCCTGTATTTAATTTTATATAAGTATCCTTTTCTATTTATAAAACTACTAGTACAAATTTCATGTTGTGCATTTTGGGGTGGGGGGAGGTGCAGCTTGTGTGTATTCGAAAGGTAAATAGAATTTCTTTTCTAAGGCAACCCCCCAAAAAGAGGAGATAGGGTTTACTTTTTGTTTGTTTTGTTTTATTCTGTTTTCAGTGGATTTTCATGTGTACATCCTCCTGCTCCTGAAAACCATTCACACCAGATACTATTTCAGGTGTTGGGCATGTGGGACTTAGTTAATCATTGCAAAAATCTTAATGTGGAAGCCCGAGCTATGATTTTTCACATTTTACTCACGAAGAGGCAGAACTCCAGAGAAGTTAAAAAATAAAAACTTTATCAAGATAACACAGGTCAGACTGTCTGACTCTAAGACCTAAGCAAATTCTAAAGGGCTGCACTGCCTTGTATGTACTTTGTGCAGGATGATCACATCACTTGTCTTAAGACCCGAGATATTTTTATCTAGGACAAATGCTAACCAGGACGGTAAGCCACCAGGTGGGGACTAAGGCTCTTCCACAGAAACTGGGACACGCACTCACCCTAACTCTATGTAATGAATGCGTTATTGGGCGAAATCATATAATATACCTACTTGTAGGGTTCTTCTTGAGAATCTGAACTATTAACTAATCTGCATTTGTAAAATGTAGCCTTGCATCCAATTTGCAGGAATTATTCATCACAAATGGTTGATTTCCTGCCTTTACTCAGATTTGTGTAAGTGACTCAATTATAATCAAGAAACAGCAGAGCCCACAATGTAACTATGCAATCATCAGTGTGGATCTCGAGCTCTGATGGGATGCTTCTCTGATATTAAATGAAAACGAAAAGAGGACAGAGCATAAGTGAAGGATTTGTACTTTACCGTTTCTGAAAAACTGATAGCGCACTTTCATGTCCCTGGGTCACTTCCCCAGATGTGCTGTCTTAGCAAATGTGGGCGGTTCAGTGTGAGAACAATAAATGAGCACTGATAGTGAAACGGGAAGTTATAAATACTTTAATGCCTATGAGAGCTAAGGCTCATCGGTAGTAAAAGGCGGTAACTGGTGGATGGATCTTTCTTCACCCTCTTTTGGTGTTCACTTATAGGAGAGCTCAGAAAGCTATGGCTCCCTAAGCACCAAGCCCTAGGTGTCTGCCCTCCTGGGGGCACTTGGGACTATCACTCCCCCCCTCTGGACTTCTATAAAGTAAGTCATTCATCCTGTAAGAAAAGGGAGTACAGTCTAGAAAAGCAGACTGTCTAGGCCGCTGTGACCCTAGGCTCACCTGTTCAGGGTTCCAAGAAAGCAAGGGTTTCCCAGTCTGTAGTTTCTTCCGTATTAAAGCAGGCGTGGGGCTGTGAGTTCCACCACGTGACTCATGAACTGGAATGATTGGCACGGAGCCAGCCACAGTACCCATGGGGCTGGCAAACATGTCAACTTGGGTTGCCAAATTATACAGTCCCCTCAAAATGTCCTTCAGGGTAGAAAGAAGAAAGTCCCTTTTGCCAAATACAGTCTGCCCAGAGTACCACCCACATCCATGCCAAAACCAGACTTTCCACGGCACGCGGTGCAGTAACAATGCCATATCTATAAGGTGATGGTCGGCAAGCAACTTTGCACCCTATAGATCATTTACAACTTTTAATACCCGTAACGTCCATTGGTGTCAGTTGTCATTAAAATCAATGTTGTTCTCAGTCCCTTTATATTTTCAGTTTTTGGACAAACTGCTGTTTTTCTTAGATTACTTTTTCTTAAAAAAAAAAACACTTCCCATTCTTTCTAAAACAGCCTAGGACCTACTTTAGATATTATATTATTTCCTATTTGTGGGGTGCTTACCTGAAAGAGGAGATACTCTTAATAATTCTTCCAGTCAGAGGATTAAAAACTTAGAGTAACTGCTTAACCTGTAGGAACCCAATGGTGGATGGTAGATCTGGAATTGGATTGAGATGCTTGGAATCAGGAGATTCCCAAAGGTTTTGTTTGTTTCCTACCTTACTGTGACATCCCTGGGTGCTAAGTATAAACCACGCAAAGTCTAGGATTTTCTGATCCTTCTTAGCTATAAACTTTGCCTAGAAAAAACTAGCATATAGAAGTGCTTAGTAAATGTTTGTTAAAACTGTAACAATTTTACTGTCATTCAAAAGAGGAATGCAGATATTCAAATTGCAAATGTGAGTGCATGGAAACGTTAGGAAAATAACGGGACTGCAAGAATAAGTTCCTCTTGAATATTTGCTTCAAAGTTGAATGCATTTTTTTTTTCTGGACCCATATTTATATACTTTTGCATGTAGTTCATAAAACATACATAGCTATGAATAGATTCTGATCTCTATGAAACTTTTCAAAAGAAAACCGTCCTAAAATGGAACATGGTTTCTTTTGTGCTTTTGTATTTGGGAGAAAAAAAATAGAAGACTCATTTCATAGAAAGCAGGTCTTGTCTATAGGTTTAAAAGCTGTTGGAAGACAATGACCGAGACCAGAGGAAGATGGTTTGCCAAGGCGTTCAAAAAGGGCTCAGGGCATTCGATGCTGCCGTTGTCACAGGAAGAAATTAGCCTTCGCCTGATGAACGTGTCTGACTTGGGGATTTCAAAAGAGACTCTCATATGATAAATAGAAGCAAGAAGGTTTTTTCTAATTAAAATTGGTCCTGGCCTGTGTGGCTCGGTAGGTTGGAGCATCGTCCCGTACAGGTTGCAGACTTGATTCCCCATCAGGGCACATGCCTAGGTTGAAGGTTCACTGTTTGGTCAGGGCACATATAGGACACCACCAATAGATGTTTCTCTCTCACATTCTCTCTCTCTGTCCCCACCCCTTTCTCTCTTTCTCTCTCTCTCTCTCTCCCCCCCTCCTCTCTCTTCCCCTTCCTCTCTCTAAAAGCAGTGAAAAAATACCCTCAAATGAGGGTTAAAAAACATTTTTAAATTAAAATTGATTCCCTCTGGGGAATACATACACCTAGATGGTAGATTGAGAAAGGACTAAAATTTGACATTTTTATAATATGCTCTTCATTCCATTTTTTATTTTTAGTGTTTTTATTCATGTGTACCTTGCTTTGATTAAATGTTTATAAAGTGTTTACCAGAAGATCACAGAGTAAATCATTTCTATTGCCAATAATCGGCCCTAAGGGATAATTGAGTGTATATGAGGCTGGGTAGTAAAGAGCATAGTCCTTCAGACCAAATCACCTCTCATTTTTGACCAGTGAAAATCTAACTCTAAAACCTGACAGAGCCAGTTCTGGGCCACCTTGCCTCATCTGTGACCTTATTCTATGATATTAACCTTCAGTCCAACAATAAATCTTGTATTTGCTATGACACTGTCTTTTATCCTGCCCAGCTGTTTATAGCCATATCCATACATTAGTCTGTGCTCAGAGAGAAATGGTCCTAGAAACCCAAGAATTAGATAAACTATAGTCGTCACCTAAAAGGCTTCGCCTGTAACACTTTAAGAAAAGACAGCTCTCAGTCGGTCACCAGCTCTCTCAAGGAATCGCCAGAGCTGGTGTTCGATCAGACTCCTGTGTCGCAGCCCTTCTGAAGGGCGCCTCTCCCTTCACAGTGACCTCTTGAGACCTACAAGATGAATTTTGCCGTAGGCAGAGCTATGGCTCCCCCAGAGAGACTCTACGCTGGGAATAGAACGAGATCCCATGGCTGCAAACTTACCATACAGTAGCAAAGAGACTTTGCATTTGCAATTAAGGTCACTAAAAAGCTGGTTCCATTGTAGGTAGATTATACTAGTTCCCCCCGGGCAGCCGGATGTAATCATGTGATCTCAAAAGCAGAGAACTTCCTCTGGCTTTCTACAGAGAAAGAAGGCAGAATGGAGAGCCAGAGAAATTCTAAGCATTTGGTGCTCCGAGGCTGGTTTTGAACGAGGAGCCCGGGTCCTCAGCCCAGCAATCACAGGGAACTGAAATTCTAACAACAACCTGAATGAGTTTGAAAATGTATTCTTCCCTAAGACCTTCCGGATAAGTAGCTACACGGCAGACCCGTTAATAGTGACCCTGTGAGACCCCAAGCGGAGAAACTAGCTCCGCCATGCTGTGAGATAATAAAACTGTGCTATTTAAACTGTTAAATTTGTGATAACTATGTTATGAGAGCACTAGGAAACAGATTCTGTCGTCCCCATTTAACTTACAAAGACACTGAGGCTCAGGAAAGTTAAATATGTCACACACACACATCTAGCTTACAAGCCTGTCTGCTGATGCCCACACTGTGTGCCTGTGTTCACAGAATTAGTTCTCAAACCTCAGCACGGGTGAGAATCACCTAGGAAGCTTTTTACCATGTGAATTTCTGGCTCCCATCTCCACGGTTTCCGATCCTGTGGGTCTCGAGTGTGGTCCAAGAATATGCGTTTTAAATATGTTCCCAGGTTATGCTGCTACTTCCCCGAGGACTCCGCTTCCCCGAGAATCACTGATTTACTGCCTGGTGCCCTTCCTCTTAATTTTATTCTGAATATTCTCCAAATAGTGCTTGTTACCTGTACGTTGGAGTTGCTGTCATGGCTCTTTGGGGAACAGGAGACTATTATCATGATGTCACGGGCCTGCTTGCTCACCTGTGCCTGAGAAAAGGAAGCAGAGGTCATGCGGCGTCTGCCTTAACCGCTTTTGAGAGAAAATTCAATGAAGATCGTTCAGTTCTGTCTTTTGACAACAGTGTCAGCCGCACTGCCACCTCTATCAGATTTCACTCGAACTCAGCAAGCAAAGAGTTTCTGTTGGTCTCATCTGGTATTTTGAAGCCGTTTGCACATATCGACTTCCCATTGTCAAGAACTTAAGAATTAAAAAGTCAATGGACAAACAACAGAAAATCTATGTTCCAGAAATGGACTAAGAAAAGCAGTTCAGATAAGGTAGCCATGTCCTATAGAATAATGGGAACAAACAAATTGGCCCACAAAGGAAAAATGGAGTTGGACGTATACCTTTAGTGGCGCAGGAGCAATGTGGCCGTTTCTTATCTAAGGAGTGCAAAACAAATAATTGTTTGTCTCGTCAAAAAGGCCCTTCTTGATTTTCTATTCTATATTCTTTTTACATGAGGCCAATTTGTAACAAATTTATTGAGGTGAGCTTATTTACCGTAAAGTACTAATTATAAGTGTATAACAATGATTTTTAGAATGCTTACTGAGATACTCAACTATCACCATAGTCCAGCTGTGGATTTTAGTCATCCCCGTAAGATCCTTTATGCTGGTTTAAAGTAAACCCTTATTCCCACCGCCATTCCCTAGACAACCAAAAATTTACTTTCTGTCTCTACTGATTTAATATAAATGGAATTAGAACATACGTGCTTTCATGGTTCGTCCGTGTTGCAGCATGGATTAGTACTTCATTCTCTTTTTAAATTTCTGATTCATATTCCCAGTGGACATTTAAAATGAAATATTGGAAGTGTATCATAATAATAATTCCTTTTGCCAAAGGTTACTGTTCCTCAAATTTTTCCACCGAAGACAGGCATTGGGGAGCATAGGAATAAGCATTTCGCCCTAATTCCTCACCCCTTTTTCAAGAGATTGTCCTAAATTGGAATTCCTGAATTCTCTCCCAGGGGAGACAGCAGGGTTTTCTTTATATGGCCAAGGGGACTGGGCTCAAAAGTAGCGAATGACAGAAAATAACTGGCGATGTACGCAATACACCCCTAAAGGGTTTAAGTAAGTGTAGGTTGGAGCTACAGCGTCAGAGCTTCGTGTCTTCTGTCAGACAGGCCTCCCTCTGTAGAGGGAGATTTACTCTATGAGACAGATAAAGAGCATTTGTATTCTTTGAAATTAGATGTGGGACGTCCTACTGTGCTACTCATGAGGTCCTACCATGTTCATCCTTCTGCATTTACCTCTCTTCTTTGTTAAAATCCACAATGGCTCTCCATTGCATATTGGACATAGTCCTAAATCCTTTACAAGACCCCCCGTGACTGGGCATGCGTCTAACTCTGCAGACTTATTAATTTGTCTCCCTCTGCTTTATTCTCCCTGCTTTCACTATTTAGGAATCCTTTCAGTTACTGAACTTTTCCTTTCCTAATGTTTATTCCACTTTTAATTTTTGTTTAAAATCTACAACCCAGTATCAATGTCAGTGTTCTAGTAGTGATATTATACTATAGATTTGCAAAATGGTACTGTCGGGAGAAACCAGATAAAGTTTATACAGGACCTCTTCGTATTATTTTTTTTTAATAACTGCATATGTATCTATAGTTTTCTCAATAGTAAGTTCAATTGAAAGCAAAGAAAAATAACCTTAAATCCTCATGATGTAAATACCACAAGTCAGGGGCAGCATCTCTCTGACTTCGTGTCACATCTCTACGTCTTGGTCTAGGACCTGAGAAAAGTTGTAACTCAAGGAATATCAGCAGAACGAAGAAAATTTGTAAATGCTGATATCCAAGTACACCCAACTAGTTAGTGCCAGACGCGCTTCGACTAAGATACCGTTGGTTCCAGAGAACTCGGCCTTTTGCTACAACTCTTTCTCTAGGAATAGATCTCTGATTTTCTAAGTTCACACATTTATTCAGAAATACCCAGCAGGTTCTCCGATAGGTCTGAGATGTCATAGTCAACCAGACAGAAAGGTTCTTGTTATATGGACTTAGAGTCTGATCGGAGAGCCATACTCACCACATCAGAGGCTGTTAGGCTCCAATATAAACTGAAATGAAGTGCCGGGAAGGAAAGGGGCCAGCAAATATCAAAAGAAGTGACCTGGACGGAGAGGTGCGGAAGAAGCCGAGGGCCAGGGAGACAAGTTCAAGTTAACTTAGATCCGAATGTCGAGTAGGACTTAGCTTTGTGGACAGAGGGGACTGCACATGCAAGGCCCTTCCTGCCAGAGGAGCAGAGCACAGCCAGGAAGAGGGAGGAAAACCACGGAGGCCGCCACGCAGGCCGCCACGCAGGCCCGAAGACGGAGGCGGCCCCCAGGCTACGTCAGGGCCCGAGGCTTCTGATTCAGAACTTCAGGCTGACACTAAGAACGATAAACGAAGGATGACGAGGACTGTTTGGGAGATTCGTTTCAGATTTTAAGGAGTTTGCGGGGGCTTCTGTAGAAGGCATAGATTGGGGTGGGGCGGGGGGGGGGGTTGTGGAATAAGAGTGAACGCAGGTGACTTGTTGGATGCATTTGCATTGGTCCAGGTAAGAGATGCTGATGGCTCAGGTAGACCAGTGCTTCTCAGCCGTGGGGTCTGGCTTTTATTCAGACTGGCATGGTAACTGAAGGCTATGTCAAAGTCATTTGTGTGGGAGATAAGTCTGGGGATAGCTCTTCACCGAAAGGGACCGATGTCTTCCAAGTCTATCTTGTCTCAATTTTGCCTCCTGGATCTGCCACAGTGACACCAAGTGCTATATATTGGTGAGACACAGCTGTTGCAATCAAAGAAGACTAAAGGCCAATTACCTCTTCACCTGTTACTAGCTTAGTGGCATGGGCCAGTTACTTAATTTCCCTGCACCGCATGATTCTTGGGGATAACAAGATCCAAGTCATGACTTTACTGTGATACCAAATCGAGTTAAAGTAAAAATGTGTATAGCACAGTATGCAGTATGTCACAGTAACTCACCCTATAGTAGTTGAATTTTGAAATGATGAGAATCGCTAGCCAACCAGCTTCACTATGTGACCCTAATTTTGCCTGCATTTTCCCCGAGATCTTTTGGTATCAGAGTACTGCCTAGAAAAAGCCGTGAAGACGAATACATATTTATCAGTGCTGCAGATCTGAGTTTTAAAATGCTGCAGTTTCAAGCGGAGAAACAGTAAATTTAAAACTTTTCTTGTAACCCTCATTAACAGGCTCATCAACAGGTATTTTAGGAAGAGGCACCATGGGAGAAAACCCTACTGTAGGCCTCTCCGTCATAACCATGAGATCTGAGCATTCGGTGCACGTCTCTAATTATAAATGAATGCCACACGTTAAACAAAGAAGGCCATGAAGTGCACACTGCCTTACGGATGGGTTTGTGGGGATGCTACGTTTGACTGTGCAAGTCTCATTTTCATCCCTATGTGCTGACATTCTCCTGTAACCTCACCGTAGCTAAGTTCTCTTCCTAGTCATGTACTTCGTGACAGGTTAGCAACAATTCCAACTTCATGCTCCATTTTCTCTGCCTACTGAGGCAATTTGCTACCCAGGCACTTCGTTATTTCCTCTGCTTTGTGGCTCCGACCTGTAAGGTGTTTCATGATGGGAACTGCGTGCACTTTGAATACCAAAACTTCAATTGCTCCCCCGGCTGAATACTACCTGTACCACTTTAGGGGGAGGGATTTAATAGGTAGGCCATCCTCTTATATTAAATGCTTGGTCAAGACTGCAGGCTGAGTTATTTTAAAAAAAATGCATCGCATTGTACTGCTCCCAGATTTTTGGCATTTTGCCACCGTGATACCCAAGGCCCTCCGTGATTTGCCCTCTGTCCCGCCTCTAGACGTATCCTCTACCACTACCTCGACGTTTACGAGCGGGAGACATTGCACTTTGGAATATGCCCTGACTAAGCGATACCATTTTCTATTTCTGTCTCCTTTGCTGAGGCCATTCTCTGCCTGTAACGCTCATACTTCTCCCTGTTCTCTCTCTGTGCCTAAAACACAGCTTAACTTCCAAGGCCCCCCTGGGGAGTCTCCCCCCACCCCGCCCCCCCGACTGAGTGGCCTTCCTAATACTTTCTTCCTGCCTCCTCACTCTGGGCTTCAGTGAGGTCCTCTTTATGTTCCCATAGTCCCCTGGGCATCACCGTTATCAGGGAATCACTACATTGTATTGAAACTGTCTGTTTACAAATATATTTCTCCATTCAGACAATAAATTCTGGAGTCCATGGGTTAGCTAAACCCACATCTCCGGCACCTCTCTGCTTGGAGCACAGTCAGGTTATTAAGTGTTTATTGAAATGATTGATGCGTTTGGGGAAAGTGAAAAAAAAAGTGTCACTAGGCATTTATTGAGTGTTCACCCTGTTACAGGCACTCTGCTAAGAACTTAAAATTCCGAGCAGAAGCAGAAGCCTTGGTTCCAGATATTTAAAATCTAAAGGAAAAGAGAGATGTAAAAATCTACCATCCTAGCTCCGTGAGGAAGGAAAGAACAAACTACCAGCCAGGCCCAGTGAAAGATATCTGAATAAGGTTACCATGGAATAAGGGAATACTGTGGAGACAGAGAGAAGCTTTGAATTGTTCGTGTAGTTATTATTATTAATTATATTTAAACGGTGATCATTAGCTATGACCCTACGTGGACTAACTGACTGCTCACTGTGTACTAAGCTCATCACATTATCATATCTCCCACAACAATCTCAGGAAGAGAATGCTGTTATTACAATTTTTATGGAGAGGGAGGGACGCTGAGGAACAAGGAGGTTATGAACCTATCCCCAGGTCACACCCCTGAGAAGTAATAGAACTGGGAATAAACTATGGGCCTTTCTAATGCCAGTGGTACTTAATGCTCTCATTGTTCTGTTACAAAGATGTGCCTCCCTTCCATTAAAGCAGTTGGCCAGAGAAAGAAGAGGGAGAAACACTCACAAAAAGTGGGAGAATTGTCATGAAAGCGAGAGGGTACGCTCTGTTTTGAGGAGGTGTAAGTAGCTCCCAGAGAAGAGTACAGACCCCATAGGAAATGAACAGGAAAAAAACAAAAACAAAACTTAAACACCTCAGATACAGTTCCAAATCCCCGCCCAGTCTCTTTCCCCGAGGGGCGGCCCTTACCTATCCAAGGGCAGCAAAAGCTAGTGGGCAGCACAGAAGAAAATCACTATCGGTTTTCTTATTTAGAAAATGTTACACCGCTCAGATGTTTTGGGAAATGACAAAGTGCCTGGGCCCTTCATCTTCCTCCTCCTAGAAGGAGGGAATAAATAACTGCTGGAAAAAGATCAATGAGGCCTTGCCCGCGCTAACAGATAGAAAGTGCCTGGCAAAGGGAGGCCGTAAACGCTATAGAACCTCGTCCTTCATGCTGTGGACTGAAGGTCTCTCCTGACCCGAGCGCAAATGATCAACTGCACGCCTTCCCTTGAGCACAGGTGTTTGCTGTACTTATCTTAGTGCCCCGCTGGCCAGGGTGGCATTGGAGGCCTCTCTGCAGACACCGTGGGGGCCTTCCCTGATGGCTCATCCTTAAACTTCATGAAAGTGACATTTATCTATCAAGGCTCAGGCCGTTGACATTATACACAGTAGGGCATTTGCTCTCCCCTCTTCTATTAGCAATACCATCAACTATAGCAGCGTGGTGGAGACCCAGCCGCTCAGTGCACCCATCCAGTTGTTTTCCTGCCTTTCACGAGTGATGGATGGAGGCAATTGTGTTTTTCATTCTGAGCTGGTGAGTTCCTTTAGATCGTGCTGTAAGATGACAGGACTTCTGCCGGAGCAGTTTCTTGGGCATGATGCAGCGAGGTGGTCTGTGGGCCCCTTAGGAATCAGAGGGATCCGTCCGGGAGTAGTGGGCGGGGGCTGGGCCCCAGAGACATCTCAAGTTTCAGTATACAGTAATCACGTAGGCTTTTAGATGGAGAGTGATCTCTTCAATAAAAGACCTAAAAATCCACCCGAGTGTGACCAGACATGTGGCCTTGGAGACCGGGGGCCTCTGTCAGACTGTGTGCAGCCACTCATGGGTCTGGTGCTAGATCTAAGTTGTTTCTCTTCCTTCCAGCTTTATTAATCTTATCTCTAAAACAAGCGTAAAGATACAAAGTGTTCTCCGTTCCACTGGAGTCTTCGGTGGGTCAACTGAAACCTTACAAATAAAAGTACTGTGTTAAGTGTAGGGTGCTTAGGAACTGTTAGTAAACCCCGGTGTCCCTTCAAGCTTCTTCTGTTCGTTTGACCTCCCTTCTTTGACCCACTCTTTTCATGAGAGAGGATTAATAAACACAATTTACTCCCCGTTTGCTTATCTGTAAGTTATCACAGATAGGAAACGTGGCGGGGAAGGGAGGGGGCGGGATATAGGAGAAAGATGCTCACTCTGAGGAAAGACAGTTGTGTCAAAGGACTTTCAAGCAGCCTGTGAAATGAACCACACGGGGAGAAACAGGCCACCTACCAGCAGCCAGCACCAACTGGTCGTCCGCGCCAGTGAGCCACCTTGGAAACCGATTCCTAGGCACAGCCAAGTAATCAGAGGACTGAAACTCAGGCCAGCGTCGTGACTGCAACCTCATGTGACACCCTGGGCCAAAAGTACTCTTTAAGCCATTTCCAAACTGCCAACCCACAGAAATTCTGAGACGATAGCTGATTATTTTGTTTTAAGCTTCTGTGTTTTGGGAGTAATTCGTTATGTAGCAATAATAACTAATATATTTACTAATTAATGCCCTGAAAATAATAGACTTAAAGATGGTCAGAGATGTAGAAAAAGACCTCTGGAAAACATGAAATAGAATTCTAACTGTGTCCCTGTCACCAGCTTTCTTAAGTCACTGACCGCTTTTGGGTCTGAGAGAGGACATTTCGTACCAAACAAGAGTATGGAATATGTAGTTAAAAGCTTTGGATTCGACCCCCACTTTATCTCTCGCTAGCTCTGCTCCTGAACAAGTTTATTAATTTTTCTGATACTCAGCCTTCACTTCTGCAAAATGAGAAAAAACAATCACACCATGAATTAGATTCTCTGAGATGACAAAATAAAAGACTTTGCATAATGCAAGGGCATAAGAAATATTCACCATTATTTTTGGTTTTGTTTTGCATTCTGAGTGTTCTGTGTTGACGCGGTCTGCTTCTACGTCTGTAAAGTAGGGATCATATCACTCGCCTCTCTGCGTGGCCCTGGGGTTGACTTCCAAGTGCACTGTGGTGA
>PVJD01018394.1:0-14615 GCA_004026545.1 Mormoops blainvillei | reverse complement strand
CTAAGGAAATTAAGTTTTAGTCAAGAAAAGACATTCCTTTTACACATGTTTATATACAAAGCATTGGGACTCTTTAATTTTGTTAGATAGGACAAGGGTCTCAAGGTCTGGGCAGAAGAAATCAATGTATAATTGACCAAATAGTGTATATAAGCAGTCGCTAAGCCTCCCTTCCAGGAGACAGAACTTTGGACATGAATCCCCTGTCTCCTTTACTTGTTGCCAGTAAATAAACCTTGCAACAACCACGCCTCATTCTTGAATAGACCACCCCAAGCAGCAAACCCTGCGGTGTAGTAACAATTTGACCAGGAAACTAACAATATTTTCACTTTGAAATCTTAAAACACAGATAGATTGGTGTCTTAAAAACAAATGTCATCTTAGACTGGTCCTTTATTAGGTAAATCCCCTTCACAAAGGACTAAAAGGCAAAGAAAGTCTGTTTTATAAGTAGATGATGTCTTTCCAAGGCTGGAAGTGATTTTGTAACATAATTATTTTTAGTAATACTGATACAGACAGTAAACACTTCAGAGTGCCATCCTAAAACCCCAGGCTCAGAGGTACCTAGCTTTAAAAACCCTAGGTATTTCTCTCCTCTCACCCACATTTTTTGCTCATTCCAAGGACAGTGGGACAAATCACAGGGACAAGCAAGTATGCTTTCCTTCTAATGGCACTGCACCGTTCCTGGACTATGACTGCCCTTCTCATTCCTCAGGGCACTATTGCAGTTGAAAGATCTGGACTGTCCCTGCATGGGCCAGGGATTTCTGGGAGATTCAGGTCACATTAGGGTTTAGGGTCTGTACCTGCTGCTTTCGTAATGCAGAGAGCACCCTCTTGTTTGCAAGAGGCAAGGCTGCTGTCGGATGTCATGAAATGGTAAGCGGACATCAGCCAGTGCACCTGGGTGTCCCCCTCAGGGCTCTGTGGCATGTAAAGTGCTCTGATGTGGCTGGAAGGATGAGGCACTCCACGAGATGCTGCTGTTCCCTGGCACAGAGTGTTTTCCAGTGACACAGTCAAATGAAACGGAACCATAGTCATTGTGCAGATGAAGCAGATTTTTGCCCAGCGACCTCCTATACAATGTAATCAGAGCTTTCCTTTAATGGACTGAAAATCCAAACCAATTAGAAAACTGTCTGACCCAAACCATAGTTCAGTTCAGACTATGAGAGAGGCTATTGTCTTTAATGTACTTCACCTCTCCCCTGAAACAAGCCCTGCTGCTTTCGAAAGGTTACAATTATGCCTATGCAGCAAAACTATAAATGGCCTTCGTTAAAAGGAGCAGACATCAGAATGATATCCTGTGTCCTTACCCTTAGCCAGACAAAACCGCAGACATTGGAGAAGTATGGCTACTATATTTTCAGGCAAAAGATCCGATGGTATGGGGAAAGAGAAACTTTAATAAACTGATATTTTTTTAAATAACAACAAGAGAAGTTTCGGTTGCTTTAATAGCCTTACTCAGGAGGACAGTACAGACCGCTGTACGTCCATGCTCAGAGGGAAGGAGTCCCTCTTTCCCAGCAGGAGACACACAGGGTTACCCACAAATTCTAGGGCCTAGAAAATGAAACTGAAGGTACAGTGTGCATGAACAGCTGGGACAGTTGCTGTACGATCCTTTCTTTAAATACACAATAATACTAGGAAGGAATTAATTTTGAAAAAAACAGAGGTAGACCAAATTAACCAAAGTACTGTTTTTTCAGCTGAATCATCTGCCACCCCCCCTGGTTACATGAATGTCCTGAGCACATTGACAAGACTAGAGACGCTGTTCTCAAACCTTATGTGGAAAGAAAACATACCAGATTATCTAAGGCAGGTTATAAGTCAATGAACTTTGTGTGCTGTGGAGATGAAAGACAGAAAGGCAGATATCAGATATGCTAGCAGCCAATACTATTACCTGCCTACATAAGGCTTCACAGGGCGTTCTTAGCTTGGTGGGCCATTATTCATTGAATGCCTCACAGCTCAAAATCCACCCTTCCTGCTCTGTGACTGGAGCAGGTAGTTCCCTGTAAACGTATCTTCTTTGCAGGCTAGACCATGTCAGGCCTTTGCCAATAGAGGGCACTAGAGAGGCACTGCAAGGCCAGAAAAAGCATGGGTTTTCCTTCTTTCTGCGGGTGTGTACCTGGCATGCATGGTCAATAGTGGACAGCCTTCACCGTTCCCTCCAGGAAGGTTCTTCAGCACTGGTGGGCCACGTGTAGCCTCTCCTCAGAGGTTCTGAACCTCAACCGGGGCAGGGGGTGGGGGGGGTGAGGGAGGAGCTCCCTCTAAGTTGCTGAGTTCCTTCATCGTTTCCTCTCTCTCAGCCTTGGGATGGGTGTTGCTTTCTGTCGTGACTAATTCTTTATCTCCTGGAGTCCTTTTTCACTCCTTTTAGTTATTAATTATCTTTCGCAAGTTAGCAGTTCAACATATTAAAGTTTATCACTTCAAATTAGTTGTGTGGTTTCTGCCTGTATGAAGTCTCCATGCTGAAAAGGACTCCAAGGGTTACTATGATCTAAGGTCCATTACTTGCCTTTGCAGATCTAAAAACTTAGAGAATATGGAGAATTTAGGATATATGTTACCATTGAAAAGACTTGGTTTAAAATCTGGTTCCACCATTTTCTAGTTTTGTAAATAAAGAAAACTTATATAAATAACATTCCACTTAAAGGATATAATCCATTCATTCAATAAATATGCTTATTGAGATCTTATGAAATGCCAGGTAGTACTGTAGACATTAGGGATACAACAAAAATCCCTGCCCCCAAGGAGTTTATATTCTGGTAAGAAAAAACAGGCAATAAATAAGACTAATATATAAGATACATAGTATGTTATATGATAATACATAATATGCAAAAATATAGTAGGCAGGAAAGGGGGATAGGAAAGGAAATGTAGGGAAGCTGAAAGTTTAGATAGAATGATTGGGGGAGTGCATTTTCCCTTTCACTGAAGACTCTGTTTGCCCAGCTGGAGCAGAAACACTGAAGACAAAACACCAAAGACATCTCATGGGACCAGAGTGGAGGGGAGCAGGTAGAGCAGAGCAGGTGAAACAGAGCAGAGTGGAGCGGAGCAGACCATCGAGCATCAGAGAAAGCAGAGCAGAGCTGTCTAGCCAGACAGGGGCCTGGCCCCAGGGCCACCTCAAAGTCGCACGATTCCACAGCCGTCGCACCATTCCACGGCCGTTCCACAACTGTGCTGTTTCACAATTGGGCTGTAACAGTATTGAGCTCTTCCACAGTTGTGCTGTTCTCACAGCCATGCTGTATCACAATTTGGCTGTTCACACTGAATAAAGTTTCCTTCTTCGCCACACCCCAAATTGGGGATTCCTGTGGGCATTGCATTGGCACCAGTGACCACTGCTGACAGAACTAGAATACAACCAATATTATTGCACCTGTCTTTCTCTTTTCCGTCACATCCACATGCCAAATGTATTCCTAATTTTATTATTCCCTGTTTACTAATTTGTACTTTTAACACTTTCCCATGTGTGACATATCCCTCAACAACATTATTGTTCAGTTTTTCTTGTTTTTGAACTTTATAAAAATATTAGTCTTCGTGATCTTTCCTCACTTAAGAAGATATTTATAAAACTCCTGCATTCATTTTCATTGCTTTATAGAGTTACCTTGCGTGAGTACAGCAAAAATATTCAATTCTACTGGGCATTTGGTTTCTTTCCAATTTGTCACTGTGAACAACAGTGCTACGAACATCCTTATACATTCTCCCAGTGCACATGTGCAAAAATTTAAACACGAGATCGTCAGCTGACGATTGTTGATGCCAATTCAAAGCCAACACGAGTCCCCAATTTGCGATGTGCAAACAGCTCAGTTTTTTTAAATTGTATGATTAGAGAAAACCTCTCTGAAAATACAGCATTTTAGTCAATTCTTGAAGGAGATGAGAGAATTAGCCATGAGGATACCTGGGGGAAAGTTATTCCAAGTTAAGGATTGTTCCCAAAAGTGTTGCTTCAGGAACTCATGGACCAGTGTGTCTGGAGCAGAATAAGGGAGGGAAAGAATGCTAGGAAATGAAGGCAGAAAGGTAGCAGAGAGTGAGATTGTGAAACCTGGAAATCACTTATCCAGTGCCTGACCCATGCTCCCGAAATAGTTGCTATAATAGTGACCTTTGGGATTGTGAGCTGCTAATAGAAAGACAAGCCCTCAGAGCAGGAATCACATCCTCTTCGCTTTTGAATGTCTAATATATACGATAGTGCCCAGCACAAAGAAAGTGCTGAATGAATGATGAACAAATTATTTACTCTAATTACACACATGGGACTGTTATGTGAGGTCAGAACATAAGTTATTAATTTATAACATGTGCTACACCTCTCTAATGTACTAATTATGTCAATTGGTTACCCAGTGCACTCCCCACCAGATATCAAGGTAGTTAGGCAGTCTAATTAATCAAGAGAAAACTGCTTAATAGGCACGGAATATGGTCAAAGAAAGTAGGATAGTCTTAAGGGATGTTACTTGCAATGCTGTCTTCCTTGCCTTCACAATTTTACATACCACAAGACGCGCCAGGCTAGTAAATTGCGTCAAAGCAGGGAGTGGAATAAATATGCCAGAGAGACCTTGTTGGTTGCTTGTCCAAGACTCATCCCCTCTCCCTATCCCATAGTTATTACAACCCTGTTTCACAATTCCTGGCTAACAGGTACCATGGAGCTAGTGCTTCAGCGGAGACTGGGCCACATTCCAGTCCCAGGAAGGGAATCACAATTGATCTAACCAATGGCAGTAATCCTATTCTTCTTAAAGGAATTTCTTAGGCAAAAGAACGTGACTAAATTTTGATTAGTAAGACATGAAGAGAGGACTAGTTGGGTAGTTTCTGGAGGTTGTTTTTTTTTTCTTCGCTATTAAACAGATTTGCATGAGAAGAAGCCTGCAGTTGTGCTTCTTAGACAGCTGTGTACAGAAGTAATGCTAGGGGTTGATACAGCTCTCTTGCAACCGTGTGCAGACAAACCTAAAGGTAAAAGTCAACATGCTGAAGGGTTTCCCAGTTCACGATGATAATGTAAGAGGACCCTGAGCGCACCTCTTCACACCAAATCTACACAACGAATCCACGGATACACATGAAACAACTTCCGAAATGAGGAGAACGAGAGAAGGCCCACATTAAAACTGGAAGGAGCAGAGGCTGGGATGCAGTCTCGCCACAAACCCCACGTCCAGCGCGGCCCACAGTCTGGAGGAAACTCAAGCCCAGCACTGCTCCCTTAAGAGAAGATCTGAACTCCATATCCGGCACCCCCAACTTTGAAGACCTGCACCTGAGAGACAAGCTTCCAAAACACCTTACTTTGAAAACCAAGGGCCAGACGCACAGGCTGGAGTGACTTGAGCACCGACACGCGCCCGCAAGGACTCACCTTCTGGGTCCCAGCCTGGAGCACCGATGGCAGGGTGCCGAGGACTCGGAGTGGGCGAGGCCTTTCTGCGGCCCCACAGAACTTCGACCTGAGGGGCAGGCATCTGGTTTGACAGAAATTTGGGGCTTGCTGGATGCTCTCTGGGATGAAGACTGGCAGTCCCCATCTTCATGCTCTCTCTCCAGCTTGCCCTTTCTGGGAGCGCCATCTTTTTTTAAAGTCTAGGTTTTCTGCCGCGCGGCGGAACACCAGTATCTCCTAGACCGAAGCTTTGACAGGCAGCTGTCGGCTGCCCTGCTTTTAGCTGCTGCCACGAGGGATGCCGCCCCATGGCCTGGCTCTGGTGGCCAGTGGTGCTTTCTTTTATGGGTCCCACAGGACTTTAACTAGCAGAGTTTTTAAATGGCCACCACCTCCAGGGTACAAACAAAACCAAACCACGAGCTCAGTCCTTCTGGGAAGGAGGCCTATTAGCTTCTGATCATGGCTGCAGCCTGAGGGGCAGGCTTCTGGTTAAATACACCTGGGCTCTGATGTAACCCTTCCCAGAGACCTCAGATCCCGGGCCCTATCCTCATGCCGCTGCCGCTGCCTCTGCCCGAGCACCGCGTCCTAGCGTGGGCCTAAAAGAGCTTACACACACACCTGGTGCTCTGATCTTTGCGGCTGCCGCCCACGGACACCCCTTGACTGCCTGCCTCTGGTAGCCAAAGGGCTTTGTTTTGGGGTCCCATAGGACTGTCACTATCAGAGAGAGTTCTTGGAACACTACCAACCCCAGGACACAGACAGCTAAATGAGACACGCCCCCAGTCTTTCTGTCAGAGGCCTATCCACTTGCTGTGGAGCTTCGGCCTGAAGCAGGTTTCAGGTGTGGTACACATCTAGAGGCTTACAGATTTCAAATTATATGATCACGCTATAGTGACCAAAACAGTATGGTATTGGCATAGAAAACCGGCACACAGAACAATGGAATAGAATAGAGAGCCCAGAAATAAAGCCACACGTATATGGTCAATTAATTTTATGACAAAGAAACCAAGAATATATATATACAATGGGGAAAGAACAGTCTCCTTGATGATGATGGAAAAACTGGACAGCCACATGCAAAAGAATGAAACTAAACCACTGTCTTACACCACACACAAAAATTTACTCAAAATGGGTTAAACATTTGAATGTAAGACCTGAAACCATGAAATTCCTAGAAGAAAATATAGGTAGCAAGCTGCTTAACATGGGTCTTGGCAATATTTTGGATTTGACACCAAAAACAAGGCAACAAAAGTAAAAATCAACAACTGAGAATATGTAAAACTAAAAAGCTTCTGCACAGCAAAGAAAAGTATCAACAAAATGAAAAGATGACCTAATAAATGGGAGAAAGTATTGGCAAATTATATATCTGATAAAAGATTAATATCCAAAATGTATAAAGAACTCACAACTAATAGCAAAAAATAAAATAACCTGATTTAAAAATGGGAAAAGAATTCAAATTGCCATTTTTCCAAAGAAGACATGCAGATGGCCAATAAGTACATGAAAAGATGCTCAGTATCACTAATCATCAGGGAAAGGCAAATCAAAACTTCAGGAGCTATCCATTCTAAAATAAAAGGCATAAGTCACTAAACTTTATGAAACTTCATATTTATCACTATCAATTACCCTTCCTGTCTCGTGCCTATATCATTCATGTTTTGCGAGCTAGTTTTACACCCAACATGAAGTCAGAATCGTTCTTATACTTTTAGGTCCAATTTGAATATACATCTCCTCTGTCATTTTCTTAAAGATATGGTAAGAATAGTTAAAAATGGAAATCAAGATTTCTCCTATGAAAAACCAATTTCAAATAAATAGACCAATTGAGAAACAGAAAAAAAAATAATGATGACACCAAATGCTGGCAAGGATGCAGAGAAATTGGGTAACTCATGCTTTGCTGGTGCACAGGTAAAATGGTATAGCCACCCTGGAAAACAGTTTTGCAGTTTGTTATGAAAACTAAACATACAATCTCCATATGACCCAGCAATTTATCCCAAAGAAGAGAAAGTTTATGTTCACAAATCAGTGAAACTGTATAATATCCTGTACATGAATTTTCATAACAGCTTTATGAGTAATAGCTAAAAACTGGAAACAACCCAGGTGCCTTTCAATGGATGAATAGTTGAAGACACTCTGGTCTATCCATAGGAACACTACTTCACAATAAGAGGAATGAATTATTGATGCACACAACCTCAATAAATCTCCAAGGAATTATGCTGATTTTTTTTAAATTCAAAGCCAAAAAGTGGCATTCTGTGTGATTCAATTTATATGAGATTGTTGAAAAGACAAAGCTTAGAAATGAAGAACAGATTAGTGGCTGCTAGGAGTTGGAGACTAGGGGCTATGGGATGGGAGAGAGGGAGGTGATTATTGAAGGGCAGCATGAAGGATCCTTGTGGTAACAGAACTGTTCATCTATCCTGACTGTGATGGTGAGTACATGAATGTACACATATAATAAAAATATAGAACTAAATATAAACAAACATATACAACATAAGTATGAACGTAAATGGGGAACTATTAGTTTAAAAAAAAGTCAATGTGCTAAGAATAGCAGAACAGAAAAGTGGGAAGAGCCTGGATCTTTGTTCATATTACTGAGTTGTAAATTAACGAACCTAGGAAATTTCTTAACTCTAGAACTCGCAATGTTATATATATGAGATAATAAATTTGCTTATATTTAAACAAGTTTTGTTTAGATCTCTTATTACTTTCCTGAGGCTGGGTGGCTTAAACAACTGAAATTTATTTTCTCACAGTTCTGGAAGCTAGAAGTCCAAGATCAAGGTGTGGACAGGTTTGGTTTCCCATGAGTTCTCTCTCCTTGGCTTGTATATGGCCACCTCCTTACTGTGTCCTCACATAGCCTTTCTTCTGTGAGTATACCCCTGGTGTCTCTTCTTCTTCTAAGAATGACAATAATCATTAGAGTTAAGACTCTATTTTTACTACCTTACTTTACCTTAATTATCATTTCAAAGTCTCTATCTCCAAATATAGTCACATTTGGGATTAGGACTTTAACATATGAATCTGGGGAGCACAATTCAGTTCATAACAGATCTCATCTTATAGATAATGTGCTATCTCTTAGGTCATTGTGACAATTTCAGGGTGACAGTGCCAGCCTACTGTCACAACATCTAATAGCAATCATAGGTTGCCCATGAAAGTTTTAATTTACGTGATATAATAGAATGGTTAGACTAGATGAGCTTTAAATCCCTCAACTATGATTCCATGAGTACATTTGTTTATTGATAATAATTTTAAAGATTATAACTGTCAATACTATATATCAGTCGAATTAAGTTCAGCTTCAAGGAACAGAAATATCTTTAAAAATGTAGCTAAAAGTGGCTTAAGTCACATTACATTAAAGAAAACCCAGAGATAGAGAAAATCCAAAATTAGTTAATAGAGTTGCTTAACAAGTCATCAGAGCTAAGATTCTTTCCATCTTTCCAGCCCGCCAGTTGTCCACACGTCAGCAGTTCCCTCTCGGTCACAAAACGACTACAGCGGCTCCAGGCGTAACATTACTACACAGCACTTCCGTTCACAAGGCAAAGGGAAAGGGGAATATCTTTGCTTCCTTCCATTTTTTAGGAATGAAGAAAGCCTCTCAGGAAGCTTCCTGTTGGTCAGTTTTGTCATATACTTACCATGACTGGCTTAAAAGAGCAGACTTCTCATTTCTCATTGATAAAATTAGGTAGTATATATACTAAATCAATCAAAGGCAAAGGAGGAAAAGACCTAAACCAATTCCGACTGTTTTGGGGAGTGACGAGGAGCCAGCTGTTCCTAAAATAGATCCCCCCCCGCCCCCCAAGTAAAAAATGACCAAATCACGGTTCTGTTAGCAAGGGCAAAGTGTTACCAAACAGCAATTGGGGTCCCGATGCCCACTGCCACCCTCTAGGCAAAATTCCAGAGGCAAAGTTTTGGCCATAAAGGAGTCTTTATTCAAAAGCTTCACAATTTTAGAATAACAGCTTTCCACATGAATTAGTCACTTAGGTCTATCAGTTAAGGTTAAACTCTTCAATTCCTTAGTTACAGCTTTAATCACTTAAGCATATCAATTAAGGTTAAACTCTTTAATACCTGAGTTCTCCTATCATTCCCCCTGCTAGTTTTATTTTATTTCTATAGGGTTAGTTTACAAACTAAAACAACATAAGATACAAAAAGTTACACAATTTTGGAAGAATGGCAGGCTTCTACCTCAGAGCCCAATCCCTCAAGAACGCCCAAAGAAGAACCCTGCCACCCTCTGCCAGGTCAGCCTGATCTAGTCTGTGCCTGGAGCGCCTTCCCATCCAAAGTACCATCTATTGGGAAACGCAGGCAGCTGCAGCTCAATCATCCAGGTGTCCTCGAGGAAGCCCGGGACCTAGCGCCTCTGAAACACTGAGAGCGTTTCTTTTATTTCAAATCTTCTCACCCATAATTCCATGCACTCTGGAGGCATTTGGCTTCTCAGCCAATCCCATCCTAGACGGATTACCATTGCCTCCAAAAACTCCTCCTACAGCCCTTCCCCACTTCTCCTCCCTGATTTGGTCAGACCTCTCGGTATCAAAAGGATAAGAGGATCTGTGGGTTACAGATATAACAACCACATTGTTAAAATCTCAAATCAAAGCTGACAGTAGAAATGAACATTTAATACCAAGATTGCCCTGGAAAATCTGAAAGGCCACAGAGTTGGTGGCTCCAGCTATTTCTATCCTCATGTTCCCTAGACATGTCAGAACACAGTGATGGAATTTCTGAACTATTTTCAATATTTCAACAACCCTAGAAAAAAGTTTGCACAAACAAGCTAAAATGTTAAATTTTTTTGAAGCTGACTGAAATTCTATCAGTCAATATGCCAAGGATTGTTCTCTCATGATAATCCGGGGGCTTATATTGGCTGTTAAATATATATTAAATTAATAGAAATTTTTAATAAATTAATAACTGAATAAATATATTTTAAAGATAGATCCTTTAAAAATAAGGAGTCTGTAGAGGAAAAATATTTTTTAAAGTGTCATTAGTGGAAAAAAAAAAAGCATGAGGAATCATTGATGTTCAAGCCATTCCCTTCCTCAAGGAAATGTAAAGGATCTCAGTTATTCGTGACTCAGGAGCACTGTCCTCTCTAGCAGGGGAGACTAGTAACTCACATTCACAGACAGTAAACTATTCGATTGTAGTCTGCTCTGTGCCTTGGCAGCTATCTTTCACACTGATAATATGCTCAAAAATCACTATCTTTCCATATCATTAATTCACGGCACCACAAATATTTCTTGAATAAATGCATTAATTAATCAAAGTGGGATGTAATAGGCAATCCTGTTATTTTTTTTTCCTGTGAGAAAGAATCAATCAATATTGAGCATTTAAATCAAATTATATTAGCAAAATATACTTATTTGATATCATAGACATTTGCATTTTATACCCTGCAATTACCATCTGCTAATAGTACTTTAATTGTTTAATAAATAATTACCAAGGGAAGTAAACATTAATAAAAGTGGTGAACATTTTATTAGGAGTCCTTCTAGTTTTATTTTTCAATAGTGACAACTATATTTAGCAATAATCAAAGTCAGAGAATGGTAATGAAAAATGGTTGCATAGCTATTGAATATTAAATGACCAAAGGAAATGGCTAGTTCCAGAAGTGGTGTTTGGGGAGAAGAATAAATCATAGCATAAATTGTCAAGTGTTTTGAGTATGTGTTTTGTTGTTAATGTAATTGGGTCAGACAAAAACAATCAGCTAGAAAAAAAAAGCACTGAGATTGCATAAACACCCCCATCCTCATGCCTTTTTATTAGGTTCGCACCTAATCCTGCTTGGCAGTTAAAAGATGCAATTAGCCTGCTTAAAAATCATCATCTACAGAGCAGATATTGATCTCAGAGATTGTTGGAAGATGTCCCCGAAGTTTTCTTTTCCCTTTTATTTTCCTTTTTTTTTAAGTGAATGACAATGCTTTGCCTTTACACACCGGTGAAGTAGACACTCAGCAACAAATATATTTGATATTCCACGTCAGACTGGAGGGCCACTGTCCAAAAGAACTTTTAGGTTTCCAGGAACAAAGATACAAAATAACTCAAATAAGTCAGGATATGAGGAATGTAAAAATGGGATAAAAAAAAGGAATGTAACAGATACGCAGAAAGAGGAACCAGAGTAGGATGGAGGATCAAGGCTTAAGAAGGGTAAACTGAAGGCTGCATCTTAAAGGCTTTGTCTGGGGTCCTCTGCAGTAGTACAGCTTTGCCTCAGTGCTCCACAGTCCACAGGGCACCGTTCACTCCCCATGCCTTCCCTGTTTTCTCTTCCTATGAACTGGCTTGTCCATTCTCTCACCTGTGATTCTTTTCTCCACCTTGAAGTGTCCACTCATTCAAAACTACAACTCACGTATAGTTCTCATGAGCATCTCTAACTCAATCCCATTCACTTTCTCTCCCCTTTGCTAACTCCTTTATTCTCTTGGAACATCCCACTTGAATTGCCTGAGACAGACTATCTTATTGGCTCAGGTTATCTTTTCATGCCCAGGTCACTGCCTAGCTCATACATTGACTGCCTTTGGGATAGGTGCCTAATTTGTTCTAATCAATTACGTGCAGGAGAGGAAGGGACACATGGTACCAATCATGGCTGCCCAGGGCTCTTCTTCCAACAGGGCCTGAAGGTGAGACCCTTCCCTCAGGAGCGTCTGAAGATTAGCCAGGCAGCATGACCGGCATCTCTAGTAGAAGAAAAAAACAACAACAACAAAACACTAAATCAGGAGAATTCAGTCAAAAGATATGCCCATAGGTAGCTATATTGTCTGGGTTGCAGATATTCAGTGAGTCAGCAAATTGGACAATCATAACACATTTACTTTATATAATGTAATCACAGTCTATACTTCTTTTATTTTCAAAGTAAATTTTAACAATTATGAGAGTTTCTTTTCAAGTGCCCTGGAGTTGTTCTAACGCAACTAGCTTCATGAGTCAACACAACTAGAATAGATAGAGATCCATAGGAAATTGCCATCTTCTCTAACTCCCATGAAATAAATTCCCTTTAGAATCTATTAATCATTGGCTATCAACTGCACTCTGTAGGAGACATTTCAAAATAAAGGGCAGTTATTATTTATTGTTTGTAATGAAGCCAACTTAACCCAGAGGGACATTGTGAGGATCACTGTCAGCTTTTGTAAAATGCCTTTGGCTTTTTAATGGAAAGGTACTATATATGATAACAAAAGAAATAGCAATAATATTCTTGCACAACCCTGACACTGAGTTCATCTTTGTCTTAAAGATGGGGTAGTTCATCTTTAGGCCTTGTGGGGATTACTGAATTCAATTTATTCCGAGAATGCCGAGGCTGATGAAAAAGGATACTCATTATAAAAGCACTTTCTTCAGTTGCTGTTCGGTTCAATGTGTTGCTTTTAACTTTTATTTATACTGAAGAGTTGACTATTATTTGTAAATGCATAATGCTACTAATTGGAATATGAACCATATAAAAATTTTACATAAGTGGCATAGGACAAACTTTTTAAAAATAAAGTCCCCAAAACTGCAAATATGCTTGCCTAGATTCACTCATGTGCTCATGCAGACATATGTAAAAGAAAGAGAAAGGGGTGGGGGGGAGAGAGAAAGAGAGAGAGAGGAAATGAGAGAGAAAGGGAGAGAGAGACAAAGCAAGAAAAGGATTTATAGAGTGAGACTTAAGAATAATACTATAATTATACCAATATGATATATAGAAACACAAGCACTATATATACACACACAATGGTGCTTTACAAAACTTTACGAAGCACCATTGTATATATATTTTTTATTTGGTTCTCACTAGAAATCTTGGAGCTACGTAAGGAGATGAGGCTTGTTTACTCATTAATTCATGGCACCACAAATATTTCCTGAATAAATGCATTAACTAATCAAAGTGGGATGTAATAGGCAATCCTGTTATTTTTTTTTCCTGTGGGAAAGAATCACGAGTTTAGCTCTCATGCTTTGGGCACCATTAATATTCAAAGACAATCAGACTTTCTGAAGGACAGCAGAACCCAGGGTAGGGGAGCAGGTGTGTCAACGGGTTCCTGGCGGAGACAAAGGGAGATGCCTAGAAAGCCCAGAAAGCCAATGAGCCTAAACACTGGGGTTCTCCAACAGGACCCAGTGGAGATTCCCAATGGTTTTCCTTTAACCTTGCCAACAGCTAGGTCAGGGTCAGGACAAGGAGGCATTGCATGAGGCAGTAAGATTTGGAGGGGCTAGATCATTTGGATCATTCCTTTCTAAGCAATTTTCAGGAAAACACAGACCAGGAAACTAGCGCAAGCCACAGAGATTAATTAATTAATTAATCAATTAATTAAGAAAATAAGGCAAGAGTGAGGGAGTCTTTGAAATCTGAAATTCATGCAAGGGCTTCTGTGGGCAGTTGTCTATGACTTTAAGTATGACTCACATGTTTGATGTGCAATTAATTCTCTACCGACAAACAAGTTGTTCTGATCTGATTTCAACCCAGAACTGAATAAATGTTACCAGAGAAGCTGCTCTGGGCTTGCCTCTGCAGGTAGCCTTATCAATTCCTGCCTCTTAGGGAATGATCACCTTTCTCTCGCTTTTTTTAAATTCTCACTTTTCACAAAATCCAGACTGTCTCAAGTCTGGCAGCCTAGCAACTTTCTCCCTATAGAAAACTTCACCTTGTCATCCTGCCATTTCTAAATCAAATTTAGAATTACTTTTCTAGTTTTTACAACTCTTCCTGGGTTTGCTCCTCCCTCCCTTTCCAAATTCATTTCTCCTTATCTTCCATCAATCTGTCACCTTCAACTCCACCTCCTCACTCCACTTCTTGGCTTTTCAGGCAGTTACTGTTTGAATGAGAAGATTAAAAATCTCATTTATCACTTTTGAGATGTCTCACAGGAACATATTGCAAAGCTTCCCTCACACTCGAGAGAGAGAGGAAGAGAGAGAATGCATGACACCTAAAAATGAATCTCTAAAGAGGGAGCATCCCTAAAATAGA
>PVJD01018393.1:0-14623 GCA_004026545.1 Mormoops blainvillei | reverse complement strand
ATTTCAGAAAGAGAGAGGAAAGGAGACAGAAGAAGAGAGAGAGAGACAGAGAAAGAGAAACATCAATTTGCTGTTCCACTTATTTGAGCATTCATTGACTGATTTTTGCATGTGTCCTGACCTGGGATAGTCCCTGCAACCTTGGCATATTGGGAAGATGCTCCAAAAAGATGAACTACCTGGCTAGGTCCCCAGCCTATTTTAGAAGTACAGTTGGTAGTAATTTTTGATGGGTTGGTTGTGGAGAAGAAGACATCAACAAACAGAATAGAAAGCACACTAGGATAATCTGTCATTTAGAGGAATCTGGTATATTATAAGAACGACAACTCAGGTCCATGAAGATATACAAAATAAGCCTTCAGTGGCTTAGAACAATTAACTCGCCATTTGGAAAAATAAATTATACAGCTGCCTGACATCATTCCTATATTGCAGGTGGATTAAAGGCTAAAGATTTAAAATTAAAAACTACAGGAGAATAGAGAAGGATATTTTTATAAAATTGGATGAAAACTCTAAGTGTGACCCCCCCACACACAAAAAAACCCCAACACACATACAGAACCTCTACAGGAAAACTTGGGCTGAATTGACTATGTACAAACAAAAAATATCTGTATAGCAATAAACACTCTAAAAATTTAAAAGAAAAACTACAAACTAGAAAAATATTCCAACATGTGTGACATAAATAATCTCTTTTCCTTATATATGAGCTGAATCAAATAAATTATAGGAAGAGGAAAGTGACAGAAAAATAGGACAAATAATAATTGTATATACATTATACAAGATGCCATGTTAAAAATGTCATATACTATATTTCGTTTATTTCTCACAAAGATTTTTTATGATGTAGAAACTATTTTGAATCCTCGTTCTACAGATTAGAAACCCAAAGCTCAATATAATTATCTGTCCAAGACTGCACAATCATAATATTCTGGATTTTGTGTCTGTACATACATTTTGATATGAAATTTAATGCTATGCTCTAATTATGTTTTATTTTGCTCTGCTATACTATACTATACTACACTATGCTAAACAGTACCATCCTATTCTATCCATTTTATCTTATCCTATATCTTATTCTACTCTGCAAAGCCATACTAGACATACTATAGATTTTTGTTCCATACAAAACTATCTAGCTTCAATATGGTAAGATATTTCATTTCAGAACATGTGCACTATAATATCTACATTCACTCTAGAAAATAGTAAATTTCCTATTTATTTCCCCCTGTGCTTGAGTGTATGTGTGAGTGACACAGACATTTCTTAATATCTGTCAATAGCACTACAGGTATTATTTAAGGAATAATATCTTCATATGAAACCATGCTGAGCACTGTTTATTACACTTTTGTATTCCCAACATGAATTTACTGCTATATATCACAACAATAAATAATATGCACAGATAGTCTGAGGCACAGGCAGCCAGTTCAGGAAAATAATCATTCTAATTAAGATATGATATTGACTTGATAAGCTAAAATGTTAATATATTCTTTATTAATTAACACACTTTTTCTTTATGTGACAACATTCCCTACTGTAAAGTTATTAATTTACTGGCTTAATAATGGTGTTGAATACATCACTTACACACCACAATGCTATATAATCATCTAAACATTATTAATTATTTTATAGTCAGATTAAAGAGCACAATTTTTATTACCTAGGTGAATGTACCCTAGTTTATTACTGAATTATTGAAATATTTAACCTAAAAAGCCCTACAGAAATATTCTCTTATATGTCAGTATTTTCTACCCAGGGGAGATAGGCATAAACTAAATTATACTTTTGGTTCAACAAAAATATAAATTAACGTGGAATTTAATAGTCTTGCTCTTGCATTTCCTTTTTATAGTGAGAAAATCTAGCTGGGTGGCTTAGCTGTCAAATGTGGTGAGACTGATCATTTAGCTAGGTAATTTATTAGGTTCAGATTAGCACAGTATGTTATTTATCCAGCCAAAACATTTGATTTGGCAGAAGCAATGGATACAAAGCCTGGTACTTACAAGTTTACTAGAGATGCTGTTTTGTTTTTGTTTTTGTTTTTGTTTGTTTGTTTTCAATGTGGGATAATTGTGATTAGTGTGATAGCTCTAGGCTGGCCTATGGAAAGAACTGGAGAATAGCTGTTTATAAGTATTTCCTAAGTTTATATGCGTATTTGGAGTTAAATGACTATCCTGAAGGTCTTTGTTTATAATTTCCACCATGTATTTAATATTTACAATAAAAACACCAGTATTCTTTGAAGTAGAGTCCCTCCTGTTTTACAGCATCAATTTTTGGCATGAGGCCAGCAAATGGTTGTTTGAATATAAACTTCTTCCAAAGGCTAAAATGTATTAAAAGAAGTAGTTGTCTTTTTAAATTATTATTGTTCTAATGAATATTACCACATAACAATGTTCATAGTAAAATCCTATGAAACTATATATTATATTTTAATATTTTATTATGTGTAATATTTTATGTGTAATATTTTAACCTGTGAAAATGGAGATGGTTGAAACCTGTCTTTAGAAAATATCATTTAATGTCTTCCAGTGGTTGAACAGGGGTTATATTTTCATGGCAGACCATCCTATTTATTCTCTTTAATGGCATGCTATTATTCTTGTGCCTGATGTAGTCCCGATGGATAAAATTTAGAAAAAGCTAAATTCTTCACAATAGATACCTGATTGGTTGCTTGCAGATTTCTAACACCCCGAATGTGTGTAAAGTGCAGGGCATGACATTGAGGTGAGCGTACAATAAGTTATCAAAGAAAATTAAAGATGTCCTTTCATCACAAGTAAGGATAATGCATGTAGTTACAGTAAAAGCTAAAACATTGATGTTTTATTTAATTTGGAATATCTTTCTTATTATGGATGTGGGACTATATAACTTGATGTGTGCTAACACAAACAAGGGAGCTAACACTACCAACTTTCTCTTTTTTCTAACTCACATGTTATAAGCAAGGGAGCTATCATTGTCTTTTCTTAAATTACTCACCAATAAAAAGTTTTTATTTTTTAAGTTATATACTTGGGTTATTTTATATAATCAGATTGTTCAGCTTTCTCTTTTTGCTCAAACAACTATAATCTCTATAGAGAAGAAATAAAGACAGCAAATACAACCCTTAAGCCTTTCTTTAGTTTGTTAGTATGAACTTATCAATCTTATGCTGTGTTTCAAATATTGTTTAGTAGTTGTACTCTTAATTAGAGTAATGTATACTTAGATATGAATATAAATCAGGGGCAATTTTACCTAATTATTGAGAAATTAATATATATACACATGTGTATATATGCCCATACATATGATTGTGTTAGGGACTGCTTGAGCTGAAAAAGAAATATTTAACCGAAAGAACAATCCTTAAGTCTTAAAATTTGATTTCAGGGAAAATACTTATGAGAATACAACACAAAAGATGCACTATTTTAGCAGTAAGGAAAAAAATGATGGAATAATTTCATGGAATTTTGTTAAAGAGGCTTTTAAACTAGCATTTCTCTTGTATACTCTCTTGTGATGACAGAATGGAATCCAACCTCAGGAAATAATTCAACAGTAATATGTCTCATATTACTGCTTTAGGGTATATTTATATTTTTAAAACATAGCTTCTGTTTACTTACTAAATAAAATTTAAATTTCTTTGCAAAGTATTCAAGGACAATTAATATCTGTCTTACCTCTAGGTATTTTCTTTGGACATATTTAATGTAGACAAACTAGACTACTTACTATTTCCTGGTGAAGATTCAGATTTTTCTTGCATTATTTCTTGATCATCGTTCTCCCCTTTAAGAGGAAATCTGTTTCTCTAACCTCTCATCAAAATCTAATAAATTCTTTAGTATTCAGATTAAATATCAAGTCTCTTATAATACTTACTTAAATTTTTCCTATTGGAAACAGTCTCTCCTTTCTAAAATTCAATAGCACTTGTTAAATATGTTTACATGTGTGTGTGTGTAGATGTATATATTACCTTTAATAGCATGGCCTAAAGAGTAGGCATGAATGTCTGGACAAACTCAGGTTGTTATTAGGCAAAAGTGTGTGGAACAAAGCTGGGTAGAATGCCAAATATGATATTACCTTATTAAACAATAGTCCATTGGAAGAATTCTCAACTAGCATTGTGCAACTAAAAACAAATTAAAAATAACTTTATTCTCTTCAGCTGTTCCTTTTTTTTTCTCAGAGGCAATATTTATCTATTATTGACCACAGAATTATTTAGTCACCTATGAGGGTGTTTGTGTTCACATGAATATTTTTGTATGTGAGCACGGATGCTTTTTAAGATCAGGCGTCACTTATGATTCCCATGACTCTTTTTAGTTTCTTCATGAAATCCTCAGATAGTAGAAAGGTGAGTACTTTAGATATTTTTGTTACTCTTAGAAAAGGAAAAAAACAGAATTTTCTTTTGTCCTATCATTGAGAGAACTTCAGGTTTTTAATGCAAAAAGAAATACAGCTAGGAACTTCCTGAAACAATTATGAACTTGAATTTTGAGCACTGTAGAAAAATCACACTTACATGGTTAAAGACCACTGAAATAAATACAGAAAAAAATTAACTAAAAATTCTAAACTATGTAATCATAATGTACTAATATTTTATATTGATCTAATAAAATATTTCTCATCTGTGTACATTTCTTTTTTAAATTTCATTTTTCAATTACAGTTCATATTCATTACTATTTTTATTAGTTTCAGGTGTGCAGCATAGTGGCTAGATAATCACATACTTTACAAAATGATCCTCTCGATTTTAATCAAGTTTGGCCTCTTGTATTTCTTTTGCTGTTAAATTAAAGCAATGTGTATTCGTTACAATCTTTTAAATCACAAATTTTGATTTGTATGGCCTTTAGTTTATAAATGTCAAATAAAGAGTAAAAGCAGAACAAACATATATTATTTGCACACTATTAAATTATGTTTGGCCTACGTGCCCTTAGTTCTATATTTCAGTTATCAAGCAGTTCCTCCTGTGCCATTTGCAGAACTGGTGTACGGCAGCAAATAAAACAATAAGGACAGTTAATTCCATGTTAACAAAACAAGCACGTCATTTGGTAAAGAATACACACCTACAGAAAACTCTGGGCAAAGAATGCAAAATAAAATAAGTGAAGAATTTCATTCATTTAAACATTTGAATATATTAATTATCTTAATGCTCATGCAAAGAGATGAATTATAATAAATGAATCCTTGATAATATATAAAACCCACACACTGTACTTAAAAAAAAAACTACTCACTTAAGAATGCAAAATTCTATTGATAACTTCTGTTGTATGGTCTTGAGAGTCAGCCTCCAAACAAAATAGAATTTAATTGCTCTAAGGATTGAATTTTAATTCAAAATCACGCAAATTTCATGGAACAGAGTTTGCCTATATTCTTCAATCTACAGGAAGAACTAAAATCTGTTATTTATTCAATTAATAATCTTTACTCTGATGACATTAAGCTCTTCTGTTCAACCAATTCTTATTCCTAATTCTGCTAATTATAGTTTGTAACTGGCACAAAGTAATTTTCGTTTAACAAATAAAACATTTAACTCTTTTATGTATATAAAATCTATTTAAACATGTAACTTAGTAGGAATTAGGAATCTTTTCAATTTCTTTTCCTCTCTGTAATACTCGTGAGAGCAATTTGAATAATAATGCTAGTAAATCAATTTGAATAGTAATTGAAATATGAAATTTAATCCATATTAACAGACTCTGTTAGAGGAAATAACTCCAAATGCCCTGCTGGTGGTGAGTCAAGCTTCTAAGACACTGATTATATCATGAATACTTTAGTAATGTATCACCACTCAAGGTAGTTGAGTAATTAAAAATGTTTCAAATATTTTAATAAAAATTCCTTATTTATGCTTCTACATTCAGCTAGCTGAGGGGTGTATGTTTGCTTTCTAGTCTTAATTCAATGAAGTCTGTTTCATATTTCAAATGTAATTAATCAGACCCAGAGAGTGAAACAAGCCATTGAGACATCCCAAGAGAAATCCTCTATGAAAATACAATTATAAAATTGTGATGGGTGATGTTATTAAGAATTTCTGATACTCTTAATGTAGATAAGTATGAGCTGAGCTTCAAAGATAAAGATAATGGACAAGAGATTTTGAGAATAAAATAATTGAAGCATTACAGTTACTACAACTCTCACTAAAGGGCTATTTCAACTCATTTTTTTTTTCATATGTTGTGCTGTGCTTATTGTGGAAAAGAATCTGAGGCAAGTTGCATTCAAAGATATGTGGTACAGTTTTTCAAGGAAATAACCAACATAGTACGCCCCTGTTATCTGTTGGATATACAAGGGGGGACCCCTAAAAAACAGAATTATCTTCTGGAGGGCCAGCCCCTTGTAGTACAGGTTTCCTCTGCTAGGTGAGTGTTCTAGGAACTCACCTGTATCAGTGTACCATCTGGCGTTGTTATGAAAGATAGAGTTTGGTTTCAGTGAAAAACTTTTGAAGACTCTTTCAATGCATTTGCCCATTTCATGATGGGTGATTTATGAGCACACCTGCCCACATCACGCTGAGTGTTCAGCAGTTTTTGACCAAAAACAGCATGATCCACTCTTCTTATTCATCTGATCTCACCCTGAGCAACTTTTTTTGCTGTTTCCCCCCCAAAAAAGGTCCTCAAAGGGAAACGTTTTGCCCATGTGGAAGAGGTGAAACAAAAAACGGCAAAAGCACTAATAGGCATCAAAATCGACAAGTTCAGAAACTGTTTTGAGCACTGGAACAAATGGCTGAAGTACTTTAAAGGTAACTGAAATTTAACTATGTAAGGATAAATACACATTTTTTTTATAAATAAATTCCATTTTGGGGGGGATTCTCCCCTCATATGCTCCCAGACTCCGAACGGATGCCTGAAACCTTGGATAATACCAAATCTTATGTATACTGTTTTTTTCCAATATGCACATTCCTATGATAAAGGTTAATTTATAATTAGTTACAGCAAGAAATTAACAACATCTAATAGTAAAATAAAACAATTATAATCATACACTGTAATAAATTTATAGAAATATGTTTCCCTTCTCAAATTGTTTTACTGTACTGTACTCACTTTTCTGGTGATGATGTGAGATGATACAATGCTTATGTGATGATGAAGTGAGGTGAATGATGTACACATTGTGACATAGTGTTAGGCTACTGTAAGGGCTACTTAAACACAAGCACTGCCATGCCAGGCCAGTCAGTCTGATAACCAAGATGGATACTAGTGACTGACTGGTGGGAGGCATATACAGCATGGATATCCTGGACAAAGGGATGATTCATTCACATTCTGAGTGGAATGAAACAGGACAGCATGAGATTTCATCGTTCTACTCACAGTGGCATGCAAAAAAAGAAAAAAAAAAGAATGTTTATTTCTGTATTTTCTCATTTAATATTTTCAACCATGGTTAACCACAGATAACTAAAACCTCAGAAACCAAAACTGCAGATGAGGGAGATTACAATAAATAAAAACATGAAGAAATAGAGAGAAGCTATTCCTAAATATTTCTACCCTACTTGAAAGATCCTTATAAATTCAAACTTCTAGGGGGACTGTAACTCTAAATTCATTGTCTTCAAGGCTTCATTGAAGGTTCATTTCTCTATCTACTATAATCTGGTCTCACTCTGCTTCTACATTGAATCTACCTTTCCTAGGCCTCTTTGTTGATAAATCCAAGAGCGTTATTCAGTACTTACATACTTGACTTAGCTTCCCTGCTTCCTAGAAGTAAGTATCCATTTGCTTTCCAAAGTATACTTTTTTTTTTTTTTTTTTTTGCTGTTTTTTCCTTCTCATTTTGTAGCAGAACACTGCATGGTCAAAAATAGCATGTTTTTTTCTGTTACATAAACTAGGCACATAATTTTTTCATAAAGGTCCTAGAAGAGTTGTACTAATATAACTGAATAAATATGCTGCTTAGCTTGTTAGACAATATACAAAGTACATATAAAGTAAGTAAAAGTTTATACTTATTGCCAAATTACATTGTGTACCTGCGTTGTTGAGAGATTGGCTGAGAAGCTGAAATATGGTAGGCAGGGGTCAGAGCCCAGCATTTCAGCTGGGGCAGGTTTCGGTGGTGAGATCCTCAAATGGAGGAAAGAACGAGGGGCAGACATAAGAACTGCAGCAGCGGCACTTTATTGACGCAGCATCCACACGCACATGGCAGCAGTTTTATTGCTGGCGTGCGCACTTATTGCTGGTTACAGGGGTTTTACACAAGTTCAGACAATAGTGGGATCATGCCAGGACTTCGGTCACTGGAACCTACAGCACAGGAGTATGACATAGCTCCTGAGTGCCTGTCCGGAGCAATCTTCAAGATACTGATGGGTTGCTTGCCCAGACTGACCCTTTGGGCACACGGAGGCCCAGGCTGTCTGCTTTGGACGGACGCCAGACAGACCCCCACACTCCACCCCTTACAGGGACGCAGCACAGGACTTCATCCATAATGTGTGACCTTGGACACAGAGGCCACAACAACAGTATAAAGAACAACAGAGACATACAACTATCAATACAGATACGCAACAATCTGTCTTCATGAGTCAACACAAGCCATACTACTCTCAATTCTGCTGATTGGTTGCCTGTCCTGCCCCTGTTTCAGACCAAAATGTGTCTGGTTGGGGCTGTAAGGTTAAAGCAGCCCACCTTGGGGGGTGCCCATGAGAGCCATCTGTGTACCAGGCTTCCGTTGGTATAGGAGCCTGTCCTCTTGGTAGGGGCTTGGCACCTCTACAGGGACTTCTAGCTCTAGAGAGATTTCAACCTTCAATTGCATGGGACCTAACAGAGCATGCAATTGCTCAGATAAAGGGCTTGCAGAACACCATGCCCTTTGTTCCAAATAAGCACCCCGCTTGGTCAGTGTAGATGTATGTGCCACACCAGTTTGGGGGGGGGTCTTTACCCAGGACCATATCCACCCCTCCACAGGGTATGTTGATAGTACGGTCATGGGGTTGGGTCCCGTAATAGCCTTGGTTGCCACAGAGGCCACATAAATGGCAGGCAGTCACTTCTCTATGATGGAGTAATGACTTTCAGCTCCCTCCCCTAGCTGGAACCAAAATCCTACGGGTCATTTCTGAGACCCCTGCTTCTGCCCTAAGCCCCAACCCATTCCAGCCTCTGTGGCCTGAGCAGTCAGGAGGAAGGGGAGGCCAGGATCCACCGCATGGAGTCCGTGCCTGGGCAATAGCCTGTTTCATGGCTTTTGGGTCATACACAAGACCCTAAAGCCAACATTATACACAATGCGCAAAAAAACTAAAAGCTTTCCCCTTAAGATCAGGAATAAGACAGGGGTGTACATTTTCACCACTCTTATTCGACATAGCAATGGAAGTTCTAGCCACAGCAATCAGAAAAGAAAAGGAAATAAAAGACATCCAAATTGGAAAAGGGGAAGTAAAATTGTCATTCTTCACAGACAACGTGACGGTACACATAGAAAACTGGATAGTACCCACGGAAAAACTACTCAACCTAATAAGGAATTTGGCAAAAGAGTGGGATGCAAAGTCAGTATTCAGAAATTAATGGCATCTTTGTACACCAACAATAAAATATCAGAAACAGAACATAGGAAAAAATCCCATTTACTGGAGCTATGAGAAAGATAAAGTAGCTATGAATAAATTTAACCAAGGAAGTAAAGAACCTATACTCAGAGAACTATAGATCACTGAGGAAAGAAATTAAGGAAGATACGAATAAATGGAAACATATACCACAGTCATGGATTGGAAGAATCAACATTATCACTATGTCCGTACTACCCAAGGAAATCTACAGATTCAACACAATTCCTCTTAGAATACCAATGGCTTATTTCACAGATTTAGAAAAACAACTTCAAAAATTTACATGGAACCAAAATAGACCCCGAATAGCCTCGAAAATTTTGAGAAAGAAGAACAAAGTAGGAGGATCACAGTAGCTCCTATCAAATTTACCCTAAGGACATTGTGACCAAAATAGTCTGGTAGTGGCATAAGAACTGACACGTAAATCAATGGAAGAGAATAGAGAGCACAGAAATAAATCCATATCTCTATGGTCAATTAATATTTGACAAAGGGGGCATGAGCATACACTGGAGTAAAAATCACCTCTTCAATAAATGGTGTTGGAAGAACTGGACTGGTACATGGAAAAAAATGAAACAAGACCACCAATTTACGCCATACACCAGAGTGCACTCAAAATAGATAAAAGATGTGATAAAAGTAATGACACCATAAAAATCCTAGAGGAAAACATAGGCAGTAAAATTTCAGATACCCCAGGTAACATTTTTGCTCACATATTTCTTTGGGCAAGGGAAATGAGAGGAAAAATAAACCAATGGGACAACATCAAATTAAAACACTTCTGTGCAGCTCAAGAAAGCATCATCAAGATGAAATGGGAACCGATCACATGGGAGAACACATTTACCCATGATACATTGGTCAAAACAGAGAAAGAAGTCACATGACACAACACCAGGAAGACAGACAATCCAATTGAAAAACAGGCAGAAGACCTGAATAGACACCTCTAAAGGGGGACATACAGAGGGCCCATAGCATAGACATACGAAAAAATGTTCAACATCAGACACATGCAAATTAAAACTGAAATGAGATATCACCTCACACCTGTCAGAATGGTCATTAGATAAATCTACAAACATCTAGTGCTGGCAAGGATGCAGAGAAGAGGGAACCCTAGTGCAGTGGGGTGGGAATGCAGGCTGTTGCAGTCACTGTGGAATTTCCTCAAAAAACTAAACATGGAACTGCCTTTTGACCCAGTAACTTTGTTACTGGGAACATACCCTAAGAATCCTGAATCACCAACTCAAAGGAACTTATGCACCCCTATGCGCATAGCAGCGCTAGATATAGTAGCCAAGTGCTGGAGACAGCCTAAGTGTGCATCAGTAGATGAATGGAACCAAAAACCGTGGTACATTTACACAAAGGAATACTACACAGCAGAAAGGAAGGAGGAACTCCTACCTTCTGTGAGAGCATGCGTAGAATATCATGCTAGGTAAAATAAACTGGTAGGTGGAAGACAAATACCATGTGATCACACCTCTAAGAGGAATCCAATGAACAAAAGAAACTGATGAACAAAATAGAACCCCAGGCATAGAAACATGGAACAGACTGACAGTGACCAGAGAGGAGATGGGAAGGGATAATGGTGGCAAGAAGGGGAAGACACTAGTTAAAGAGCATGTATGAATGACCCATGGACCTGGACAATGGTGTGGGAATTGGCAATGAGAGTTGGGGGTTGGGATGGGAGGAAGAAGGCAAAGGGGGCAAAATAGGCACAACAGTAATAGAATAATGGGTTAAAAAAAAGCTTCATTATGGTAGCAGAATCTTTAGCATTTCAGTATTAAAGTTAGAAATGAAGGATTCTAACAACAATAACCTATCCATTCCAAAGTCAAAGACATTAGCTGCTAAATGTTTTTATTAAAAGCAATATTTTTAAAAGATGCAACTAGCATATCTGATTTACATTTTCATTATTGCTTTCCCTTTCAGGCAGTATACGATGAAGTCACAGGGCCCTAAGAACGTGCTTAATGCTAATTGTGAAGAGCAAAACCACCTTTGTGGGAGCAATACACATCCAACTTCTTAGTGTCCCATTTGATGAAGGATAATGGTACCCACAAGGAAAAAGCAAAAACTGACCACTACTGTGACAATATGCATTATTCATTCACTGCTTATGTTTTTTCCACTTCTGAGCCTCTCTATCACAAACAGGACATTTTTGTTGTCAAGGATTGTGTAGTGTATTAAGGACATGAGCAAAAGAAACCAGAATCAGTCTTTTAAAGTTAGTTATTCTCTACTTGCATGTCACTCATTTCTTAGAATTATTTTTTCCTTAAGCAGAATGTCTATTGTATAGGTTCAGTAGGTAAAGTAATAAAAGGACATTCCATTTAAATACATCTTTTAAATCAAACATATGTTCACACTTTGTTTTAATTGTGTGCCTACAATGAAAAGCAATACTTTTAATATATTTTCAAAGATACACAGGAAAATAGATACAGCTCATCAAGTAATTTAAGATATGATTGTATCTACAATAGATTTTTAAAATTTGAATGATTTCTTTTGTTTGCCTAGCCTGGGAAAGCATACCAGATAAAATATTGCTCCGAGCAATGTCTGAGGTGTTACTGCCTATGTTGTCTTCTAGGAATGTTATGGTTTTGGGTCTTGTCTTCTAGGAATGTTATGGTTTCGGGTGTAACACTTATGTCTTTAATCTATTTTGAATTTATTCTTGTGTGCGGTAGAAAAAGGTGGCCTAGTTTCACTTTTCTGCATGTATCTGTCCAATTTTCCCAAACCATTTATTGAATAAACTATCATTAGCCCGTTGTATGTGTTTTCTTAGTCTGTCAAATATTAATTGTCCATAAAGGTGTAGGTCCCTCTGGGGCTCTCTGTTCTGTTCCTTTGATACCTGCAGCTGTTTTTTAGCCACTTCCATATTGTTTGCTTTACTATGGACTCATAGTATAGTTTGATATAATGTACCATAATTCCTCCGACTTTGTTCTTCCTTCTCAAGATCACTGTTGCTATTCAGGACCTTTTGTGATGGCAGATAAATTTTTGAAATATTTGTTCTAGTTCTGTGAAATACGTCAGTGTATTGACAGGAATTACACTGGATCTAAAGATTTCCTTGGGGAGTATGGACGTGTTCATGAGGTTAATTCTTCCTACTCATGAACACGGTAGGTTCTTCCACTTATTTGTGTCTTCTTGAATTCCTTTCTTCAGTGCCTTATTACTTTCTGAGTACAGGTCTTTTATATCCTTGGTGAAATTAATCCCTAGGTATCTTATTTATTTTGATGCAACCGTAAATGGTTTTGTTTGCTGTTTCCCTTTCTGATAGTTCCTTTTTGGTGTATATAATTGCAACTGACATCTGTATCTTTGTTTTTCATCCTGCAACTTTACCGAATTCAGTGATTAGTTCAGCAGTTTTTTGGTCGAATCTTTAGGGTTCTCCACCTACGGTACCATGTGCTTTTCACACACACTTGTCTGCCTGTTGAAATCACATGTACATAGTCTAACAGCTGGGATCCTGGGTGTAGAAGGTTGCTCTACATGTCTCATGTGAGAGAACCCCTGAGGTCCTTATCTGTTGGCATGTGGAGACCCCTACAGCCACTGCAGCAGCTGCTCAGCTTCCCTCGCCCATGAGGATGGACCAGGAATGGTGGATCCTTTCCCTTCTCCATGGATATGAGTGTTTTTACCAATTCCCAGCCATTTCATCAGTGCTCTGAAGGGTAGTCTGGAAAATACATCTTTGAAAATTGTGCAAGGACTTCTGTGGGGTAACCTCCTAGGATGAGCACTGCCCAGTGAAGGTGAGCACCTGTGAAACTTTGACAGGTTCCGTGGGAACCCCCTGAAGGTCAGTCCAGGGTGGGCAGCCCAGAGCTATGAGTCACTGTACACATGCAGAGCAGTCCCCAATTACGGAGCTCCTCATGTAAGCATGAGCTAAGCAAAACTGTTCTGCACAACCGCGGCACGATGCCCCTATTGCTTAAGCTCGTATCAAAACCATTGTAACAGTAATAAAGCGCACTTGTGGCCTGAAGGGTGGCTCTGTCAGCTCCTCGTGCTTTCTTTCAATTGGGCCTCTCCCCACCGAAACCTACCCTGGCTGAGCAGCTGGGCTCCGACATCTGGTGTAGTAGGCAGGGTGAGGTAAGTAGTGCCCCCAGCGCGCCTGAGGGTCCCTGGGTGGATGACATGTGGCCCTCAGGTTCCGTGTGGTACCTGACGGCGGCCTACCTCTCAGCGTGGGTGCCTCCGGGAGGACTGCGATGCTGTACGCCCTGTTCCAGAACATCAGGAGGCCCTGGAAGCGATGGAGGTCAACATGACTGTGGCCCGTTGGGAAGCAGCAGGCCGTGTGGCCTGGATGTTCCTGGCTCTGTCGCAGCAGCCACCCGAACAATCCAGGAACAGGCACAACAGGTGCAGCAGCTACAATGCCATGAGGAGGCCCTGGAGCAACACCTGGCGGTGGTAGGTGCTCTAACAACAGCCTGGTAGCCATCTTGGGACTGCAGGCTTGGGAGGGAACTCCTACGGTGGCCCGCAGGGTTCAGGTGAGCCCCAGGGATCTACGTGGTTGTCAGGGCAACAGCACCAGCAGGAGCGGGCCTGCGCAGAAGCCAGATGGCTCCTGGAGGGTGACTGTTGACTCTCGTCAGCTAAGTAAAGTCACGCCACCTTTACATACTGCTGTACCCAATGGAACGGAGATAATGGATCATTTGGCACAAGTGCTAGGGTGTTTCCACTATGTAGTGGTTTTGGCGAATGCCTTTTTCTCCATCACCATCGTGGCAGAAAGTCAAGAGCAATTTGCGTTCACCTGGGAAGGTCAACAATGGACTCTTTTGGTGTTGCCACAGGGCTATGCATACAGTCCCC
>PVJD01018392.1:0-14616 GCA_004026545.1 Mormoops blainvillei | reverse complement strand
AGGGCTGCTGGTCTGTGGACGGCCCTTTGAGGGGCAAGTCACTGGAGCATCCGGTAGGAGGGAGGCGAGAAGCGACTGCTTAGGGTGAAGGGCCTGGTCCTCGGATGAACGAACGCGACAGCTGAGAGAACTGAAGAGTCAGTGGGGGTCTGGCTGAAAGCGCATAGCCTCTACCTCCTCATGAGGAAATGTCTGACAAACAAAATGAGGAACTTCCATTTCAAAGAAAAAATGGAGGGGGGTGGGGAGAGAAACCTGTATGCCTTAAAAACACCAATGTCATGAAAGACAAAGAAAGGCTGTGGAAATGTCCCAGATTAAAGGAGGTAAAAGACACGGGACAACTAAACCTGATACACGACCTTTGGTCCTGGGCTGGAGGAGGAAATGCTAACAAGGACCTTATTAGATCAAGTGACAACCTGGACCACAGATGGTGGCTTAGACAAACACACGGTGTCAATGCGATTCACACAGCGGCCAACTTCGCTGTGGTTAGGTCGGAGAATGCTCCTACTCTTAGAAAAGTATTCAGGGGTAAGGAGCCAAGATACAGGCAACTTACTCTCGTATGATTCAGAAAAAAATCAAGGACGTGTGGGGACAGTGTAGGAGGTAAAGCAACGGGTAAGAGAGAGCCAGTCCGCAAAGGACCTATGGGTGTTTCTGCTTCAATGCACTCTTTCTATTCCTGAAGTTTTTGAGTCTGAAATTATTTCCAAATGAGAGATTAAAAAAAAAAGCCAAATAATTTTGCAGCAGAACTGGTTATTTTACACAAAATCCCGTATGGAAGCCCCTGTGTAAAACAGAGCCGAGAAGGATTATTCGGGTGGAGCCAGGGTGGGCCCCGCCTGCCTGTGTCCCTTTGCCGGCCCCTGGGGTACCTCCTGGGACCTAGTTTGGAAACCATTGAGTGGGCTCAGCCTCCCTGTTCTCAGGGACGTGGTGAGGAGGCAGGCTTTCCTGCACCCTCGTATCCACTGGATGGACACACACACACACACACACACACACACACACACACACGGTTGCGTGTGGTCCTCAGCACTGAGAGAGGCGTGCGCAGCCCCATTTGATAAATGAGGAGATGGAGGTTCTGCGAGGTCAATACCTCCCTGGGGCCCACGCTATCCAGGTGTTTTCTATATGCTCTCCCACCCCCTGCACCAAAGCTGGGGTTCAACCCAGGCCCGGGAATGAACCCCCAAGCCCTTGCTCTTCTAGACAGAGCTGGCTTCCTCCCAGGAGAAGCAGCTGTGGCACCCAGGAGGGCAGCCCGGGCCTGCTCAGGGCAGAGGTGAGACTGGGAGCCACTGGGCTCCCCACGCTCACCCAGTGGGGGAAAATACGCTGTCTGTCCCTGGCTGAGAAACCCTTCTGCTCCTGGTGGGGAATCGTTACCCAGAGCCACGACCCCTGGACCCCTGCTCAGAGACGTCCCCCTGGGGCTGGCTTCTGAGCCCACAGCGAGACTCGAGACTCGGGTCTCCCTCTGCAGAGGGCGGGGAGACGGAGCGCTCCGCCCCGCTCCGCCCCGCTCCGCCCGCTCCTTCACCTGCTGTGCCAGGCAGGCCCTCTCAGGCAACCGCCTTTCTTTTCCTCCTTCTCTCAAAATCAGCCATTCCTCCCCTATTCTCTGCTTGCTGGTGGTCGCTAAGCACATTCGCTGGCAGTAAAATCATTGTGTTGGAAGTTACTGTCAAGAGATCTTGAGCTTGAAAGGATCCCAGGATGCCCAAGATTTCTGAGTAAACTGGGACTCACGGAAAATGGACTTGCCCTTTTCGGGCCCAAAGCTGTCTCCCTGATAACATCTCCAGGCCTGGGGAGCCCGGAGCCCAAGGCCTTGACTTCACCCTGAGCCCTGGCATGCCCCAGGGGCAAGTGATGCCCCGAATTAGAAGCTCAGAAGTTCAGATGGGGACGGTCTCTGAAAAGCTCCTCTGAAGGAAGAGCACCGTCCCCCCGTCGCATACTAATGATGTCTTCTGTTGGCCTCTAGCCAGACGGGCCTGTCCTTCTCCAAGAGCCGTGGAGAGAACCCCTCCCCTACAACAGCCACCTGCAAGGCGCTGTGCACTGAGGCTGACATTTTGTATCTAATAGCTGCAAGTGAATGAGTGTGGCTTCTGAAGCATTAGGAGTCTTAGTTTCCTCTCTTTGTAAAGCAGCTTCCTCAGGTGAGGAAACTGGGCCTTCAAGGGTTAAGTAACTCATTCAAGGCTGCACAGCAGTAAGTGACAGATCAGGAATTAGACCCAAGGCTGTGTGGCTACAGAGGTAACAGTCCCCCTACTCTCCACTGCCACGCTGTCAGGCACAGCGACCCAGGCTGCTTCTGCGCCAGGGCGCGCAGCTGAAGGGGTGACCGGGCAGGGGGCGGGGGGTGAAATCCGGCCAGCGTCCTGTTCACCAAGGCGTGTGCCCTGACGCAGCGACGCTTGCTCTTGTCTGCCTGCAGGAGGGCTCGGATGAACTGGTTACAAATGGTCTCGATGATTCCCTTCCCCGCATTTGCGGCCCCTGAACCTCTTGACTTTGCAGTTCTTCCCATCAAGAAGGGAAGTCTAGTTCCTCGCCCCTTCATGCTGGGCTGGTGTTGTGACTAAACTACTCAATGACACATTTCAGAGAGGCCTCGTGCCACTTCAAGCCCAGGCCCCGAGAAGCCTCACAGACTTTGCTTGTTCTCCGGGACCAACTACTGCCACGGACACGAGCCTGGGCTAACCTGTGGGCGAATGGGGGTGGTGCGGCCCAGTCCTTCCCACTTCAGACCAGCCAACGGCCAATCGACCACCCGACATGTGAGCAAGGCCATCCTAGACCAGCCCGCCTCCAAACAGCCCCCTGGGACCACGGACCCGCGCGCCAGCCCAGCCACGCTCAGGCCCGCCTGACCAGGTCAGCATCGCCGCTCAACTGACTCGTGAGCAGTAACAAATGCTAACCAATTTAGGTGGCTGCTAGGGGTGAAATGATTTCCAAATGAGAGAATGTGTCCCCCTCAAACTCCTATGTTGAAGTCTTCACCCTCAGTACCTTAGAATGTGACCTTACTTGACAACAGGGACGTTGCAGATGTAATTAGTTAAGATGAGGTTGTACTGAAATCGGGGGACCCCTAATCCAATATGACTGGTGCCTTTATGAAAAGGGGACATTTGGACACACACGCACACAGCGGGGACACCACACGGCGGTAGAGTTAAGCTGTCGCAAGCCTGGGAACACCAGCAGCAGGGAGCGAGGCCTGGAGCACACCCTCTCCCAGAGCCTTCAGAGGGAGCGTGACCCTGCTGACACTTTGACCTCAGCCTTCCGACCTCCGGAACTATGAGAAAACACATTTCTGTTGTGCAAGCCACCCACTTTGTGGTAATTCGTTACAGCAGCACCTGGAAGCTAATATTGCTCTCGTAATTCACACCGCGGCACAGTATGCAGTGGCTTCCCTGCCTGCCTCCAGCCGACAGTGGCCCTTGTCCTGGTAACCAGGTGCCCAGGAACCACATGCCCCCCACGCCCGGTTCTGCCCCAGCAGCTGTCTGAATCTGTAAAGGCTTCTCTAGTGCCTTCGAGAGGCCGGGGGGCCTTGGCGGGGCAGGAGTCACAGACCCACACGATACCGCAGCCTGGTGAGCGCCCCCAGCCCAGGACCCTCCGGCTGCCTGCCTACCTGGGTTGCCAAGGGCCATGGAGTCATAGATGAGCTTGCAGGTCTTGAGCAGAATGGAGATCTTCTTCTCGGGAGAGTAGGCCTTGTGCATGCTGACAAACTTCTGTAGGATCTTCTCCATGACGGGCACCTCCGGCACGCTGGTGGTCACGCCCAGGTCGGTGGTGGTGGTGGCCAGGATCACCAGCTGGTTGTCCTTGAGCTGCTGCAGCGAGCCATCCTTGCTGTGGATCTCCCGCAGGCGCGAGTTGATGGCTTCTTTCAGGGGCTTCAGGACACACTTGTACAAGGCAGACTCCACAATCGCTTCTGGAGGTGGGTGAGAGACATAGGGTTAGGACACCAGTGGCAGGGACCCTACCACTGGGCCTCACCGCCCAACAGCGTGGCTTACCCCCATCTCCTGATCACTGGAAAAACACACTCGCAGCCCCAGCAGTTACAGCCTGGGGTTCTGACACATGAGACTGTATAGTACACTCAACAGAAAGCCACGCCTAGAAGACACTGACACAGGAACCCTCGGATGGATACATTGTATCCTAATGCTTTTCCCAGGGTCTGGCCAGGATTAAACTCTCACAGGCTTGTTATTCACATGGGAGTTGTGCGGTTGTCTGTACCTGGGGGCCCTGGGGGCCCAGTAAACGTTTGGTGGAATTATTCTTGTTGTCTCTCTTTCAGTCTCCGAATCCCTTGACTCCAGTCTCGCGAACACAGAGCATCCAGGAGCTGGGTTCCCACCACTCCCAAGGCTTCCGCCTTGACCTGAGCTACCATCGCCTCTTGGCTAAGTTACGTTAGTGGCCTCATGCTCTGGCTCCTTACAGTCCATCGTCAACACAGAAACCAGCATAATTCTGTTATGGCACGTTTTACCATGACATTCCCGTGCTCAGAACCCTCCAATGGCTCCCATCTCATGAACAGTAGAAGCCAAAGTCTTCCCTGTGTTCTACAAGGCCCCTCGGTGACCCGTCCCTGTGACCTCTCTCACTCAGCACCTTGCTCGCTCCCTTACACTCATGCTGCTCCAGCCACAGTGGTCTCCCTGCTGCTCCACCACTGGCCACGCCTGCTCCCGCCCCAGGGCCTTTGCACCGGCTGCTCCTTTTGCCTGGAAAATTCACTTCACAGCTATCCACATGGCTTACTCCTTCACTGTCTAAATGTCATCTTATCCCAGAGACACCCCGATCACCTAGGAGAGCGGGAGCCAGGCAGCTGTGATCTCACGGCAGCTCTGCGACCTCCGTGCCATTATCCCCGCTCTGCCGGGGCCAGCGCAGGCTCGGATGGCGCGGGCCGCACAGCTAGCTGGGGGCTGGACAAAGACTTGAACCCGTATCAACCTGACACCAGGGCGATGTTCAGCTGCCTTGGGTGGCAGTAGAGAAACATTCTTGGGAAGTCTTTTTGGTGGCTCTGCCCTGTCCCCAGAGGAAAGGTCTCAGCTATTTCCCTCATCTGCAAAATAAGGGGGCTTCGGCCCAGCTGCCCAGGGTCCCTTCATCCCTGAGAGCCGCCTCATCCCCTGCAGAGACTGACCCTCTGGCCCGCAACAGCCACACCTCAGAGCTCCTTCTGCCTTTTAACTGCTCCTTGTGACTTGTCTCCCTAATAAAGCCAGGAGCACCCTGGGGGTTGGGCTCTGCCCACCTCTTCTGTGAGTGGAGGTTCTTCCACGTTCCCAGTGGGCACATGGGCAGAACCCGGAAGCTCCGGGCAGAAGAGCAGCACGGTTAGTTCGTTAGTTCAGGGTGGGGAAAAGGCGGATTATCTCGGAGGACCCCTCCCACCCGCCAGCTCCCAGCTCCGCCCGCCCGGACTGACCCAGCTCCTCCTGGGAGTGCAGGGCGGGGTCCACCAGCGCCTTGAGCTCGGTGCTCTGCAGCAGGTAGCTCTTGAGCTGGGTCATCATGGTGCGGATCTCCTGCAGCATCTCGGTGCTGCAGGCCTGGCGCGCCATCATCTCCAGGCTGTACACCTTGTAGTCCTGCACCAGGTTGCCAAAGTACGAGGCTTTGTCCTGGGCCAGCTCCACCACCTTCTTGTATAGCTTGCGGTTGTTGGAGAGGAAGGCGTGGAAGACGTTGGTGAAGCTCACAAGGCTCAGGCGGTGCCGTGCCTTGCCCAGGATCATGGAGGGCTTCTTCTTCACGCTGGGGCTGCTGAACTGCTCCAGCTCCTCCTCTGTGCTGCTGGTCGAGTAGGAGTCTTGGTCAGTGGCTGAGGCAGGCACCCCCCCACTGTCCGAAAGGGAGGCCAGGGAGCCTTTGAACTCTGGAGTGCTCTGGGGCTGGGCGCTGGCCTGGGCACTCGGGTTCTGAGTCCTGGTTTGGGAGGCAGGGCTTTGGCCTTCTCGGGGTGGGCCGGGGGTGGGTTTCTCAGGGGCTCCCTCCTCCATGGAGAGCTCAGCACTCTCCAAGGGGCTCGGGAGGACCGAGGCCAGTTGCCGGGAGATCCGTTTCTTCCTGGGAGGCGGGACTGGGGGTTGCCGGGTCTTCTTTGACAGCTCTGGCACGCTGCCCAGATTGCTGGCTTTGGGCACCGCTTCCTGGCCGTGCTCTGTGGTCCTCTGAGGCCTGTCCCCAGGACTGTCTGAGGTGCCCTGGGGAGGCAGGCTGAGTGGGGATGCCCTGGAAAGGCCGGGCTGGTCCCACTGTGCCATGGTGCACCTGTCCGCCTTCCCCTCACTTTGGTCCTCCAGGGAGACCTTGTCAGACAGTCGGCGTCGGGGCGGAGCAGCAGGGATGCCCTTCTTCGCTGGCCTTGGAGGAGTGGGGGCCTGCTGCAGGGGGCTGAGGGCTGTCCCCGGCTCCGCCTTTTCCTCCCTGAGAGGGCCTGGGCCTGTGGGGGGGCATGGGGGCCTCTCACAGGCTGTCATGGGGAGCTGGCTTGGATGGTCTAGGGGGCCGAGGGCATGGGGTGCCAGGTGGGAGGCAGATGCTGGAGATGCAGGAGGAGGGGTCTCTAGAGGAGGGGGAGAAGCCACGGAGGGGGAACTGGGCAAAGGACAGGCCAGAGCTGGAGCAGGGGGCTGAGGAGGTCGGGCGGGACTGAGGGGATGGAGAGGGGACGCTGGGGGAGGGGGTGCTGGGCGACGAGGGGCCCACCTGGAGGTGGGTGAGGTAGAGTCAGAGGTGGAAGGCAACGGGCCAGAGGGGCGGCTTCTAAGGGACGGCAGGTCGGCAGGCAGGGCCCCACCACAGTCCTCGATGAAGATTGGATTCACAAACCACAGGCGGTCACTTCCTACGGAGAGTTCAATTTCACACGAGCAGTTTTCATAATGGGAAGCAGACCTGAGGCTGGAGGCTGGTGGCACCCTGGGGGTTGAGTCTCTTGGGGGCTGCACTGGGTTCCCACCTGTTCGCCGGGAGTTCAGGGAGGAGTCCCAGAAGCCTGTGGAAACGAGAGGAAGAGGCAGTCAGTCCTAGAGCTGGCACCCCTGCTTATCCGGGGGTGGAGAGGTAGGTGGGGTGGGAACGGGGCCACATCAGGGCTGGGAGGCCGTCACAGCACCCCCTGCACTGCTCTCCCGGGTTGTTTTGCCCTCTTGGACTGTTTTAAACCTCTCCCACCACTTCCTGCCTCGAGAGGGGAAGCCCCGCAGAGATCCTCCCCAGCAGCGCAGCGTGTGGGGGTGGGGCCCGGCAGCAGCGGCGACTGGCCCAGCTTCACTTCTGCCCCTCGGTATGTGAGGGCCTACCACACAGGGCACCAAGGACACAGGGTGCAGGGTGCAGGGTGCAGGGTGCAGGAGGGGACGGAAAGCCCAGAGTTCCTGCAGCTGACCAGCTGGGTGGGGGCTCTGGGGCAGGTTACTGGATTTTTCTTGGCCTCTGTCTTGTCATCTCTAGAATGGGGGTCTCCAGGGGAAGATGCTTTGGTCACCCCAGTCGTTCTATGTAGGAAGAGCACACCTATGGGTAGTGGCTACTGAGCTCAGACCTGACCGTCCAAGTGGGGAATACCTGCCCACTGCAAAATAACTGACTCTGGTCACTCTTGATATCAGGAAGCTGCCCCATTCCCCCAGAGTGTGTGTGCGTGTGTGTGTGTGTGCGTGTGTGTGTGTGTAGGTGTGTCAGAAAACAGGGGCTCCTGTGCTGCCGAGCCAGGTTCCAGCACACGCTTTTCTCCTGACCTAGCCCTTGTGACTCAGCCCATGGCCAGGGACACTAAAGCGCACCTGTCCTTGGTCAGGTGTTGGTCAGCGCCTGGCTTGTTCTGGATCATGGGCATGGAAGATCCCAGTTGCAAGGCCGCTGGGGGTCAACTGGCTCGGGGGTTCTTGGTTACTGGGTACCAAGCCCTGTGGAGAATGTGACGGAGGCTTGGGGCCCTCCCAGAATGGCACAGGGCACAATGTTTGGGGAGCAATTTCAGTTGGTCAACAGCCACTCTGAGCCCACCTAGGCAGCTCCTCCTGGAGCAGGGATCCCAGGTCTTGTTCAACTTGTTAATTTTAGAGACTCAGAGTGCAGATGCCCTTATTTGTGGTGGGCCGGGCCTCCGGGGCCTTGCCCAGAGCACCTGACCTCTGGGAGCAATTTGTCATGAAGAGAACTACCAAAAGTGACAGGCAGGACAGTAACGGGAGCGCACATGCACTGAGTCCTGGCTGCACGGGCCACTCGCTGGGCACGCATCATCTCACTGATCCGGGACCCCAGGCCTTCAGTGTAAGGCCTGGCATCATCCCTGTATGATGGATGACATGAGAGTCCCAGAGAGAGTAAAGAACTTGCCCACGGTCACCGGGCTGGTGAGAGAAGGAGCTGGGGTTCGGAGCAGGCTGGACTAGTTCTAAAGGTCTGTGAGCTCAGCCACTGAGCTGGGCGGCCTTCCTTCATAGGAACTTGCGACACTTCCTATCTCAATTGCTGGGCCAGCGTGAGTGAGTACACGGTGGTGTGCACCCCAGAACTGGGGATGTGGTAAGAACACAACAGGCTCTTGACACTGAAAGACAGCAGACATCAAAAGATGGCTGAGGGCGGTGGGTGCGTGGCTGCCCTAAGGGGTAGCCACTGTCATGGACGCAGACGTTTGCCCCCTTGCTGGCCAGGGTGCCACAAATCCAGCTAAGCTGAACAGGGCATAACCCTAGGACAAGACGCTGCTGAGAAACTGACGAGTGAGCCTGCACCTCCCCTCTGAGGTGGGGCCCTTACGGGGAGGATCACGGGGCTCATGGTTCAGCCCTGTCCTGGGCAGAGACTGTGTCTGGCTAGCTGTCTCCATAATAACAGGGATGACAAACTTGCATGTCACTCTTTCCAATTTGCAAAGCTCTGTGCACATCACAGCCACAATCTGGGCCTTGCACTTAACTTTCACGGGCAGCTACTAACCCATCCACGATTCACCCACTCTCCCGGGTGCTTTGCATCGAGACCACAGCTCTTCTGGCCTCAGGAAATGAGCAATGGAAGCCCCGCACCCAGTCTACGCAGCCCCAATAACGTTGCCTGCTTGGACGGTCTAACCATGCAGCCAGTCTGACTCTGGGGTTAGCTGGACTGCAGCCCCATATGTGAGCAGAGGCCCCTGATGCTCACCTCCAAGTTCCCATAAGCCCTTCCTTTGCGCGAAGATGAATGTCACGGGACAGATAATAAACCGAAGTGCCCACCCAAGCCTGGGCACTCCCATCATCGCTCACCAAGATCATGGCCATCGGCCACCCTTCCCCCGTGCATTCTCCTCCTGTGGGCCATGCTCTCTGTTCAGAATCACTGCCAACCCTTTAGCCTGGCACTCAAGGCCTGTGGGATCCGAATCTGTACATATTTTCTAAGGCCACCTGCTGAGTCTTCGCCCACTCTCTGCTGCCCACTTCCTCCTGAACACACATGCCCTGGGCTGCCCCCGCCCCTGTCGGTCTTGGCTAATGCTACTTCCCACCCTCTCCACCTGGCAAACTCTTACCTCCCACTTCAAGACTTGGGTCAAGTGCTCTCTGTTTGCTGCGGTCCTCCTGACACACCCAGGCCTCTACTCTACTCCCTGCTCTGAGCTCCTGCTCTGTGCTGTCATTCTCTGGTTTTGTCTGACACCCCTCTACCCCTCCCAGACCCTGAGCTTCCAGAAGGCAGCCGCAATGCTTCCTCTGTCCGAGCATCTCCAGCACCTGAGACGGTGCCCGGCACAGAGCAGGAGCTCAGCCCTGCAGCTTGCACAGCTGCATGAGCTTAGCCGGGGCAGAGAGGTGGGGCTCTGACGAGTGGGACTCAGGCAAGGATAGTTCCGATCGCGAGGTGGGGACGACCCGAACCGTGGGAGGACGTCTGAAGGCAAGAGAATGAAGAGGCGAGACGATGAGAGGAGAGAGGCAAAATGGAGGGCCACGGAGCTCCCTAAGTGTGTAGACCACCAAGCAGACAGCCTGTCTCAGGATAGCAAGGTGGGTCCATCAGGCACAGATTAAAAAACAAAGGCAACACACATACACAACACATTTCCTACAGCTCAGATTTGGGTTCTGACAGGTATGGAGCAGGCACTGGGGTTCCGGGAAATGGGCCTGGAGCCTGGGTGACTAGGAACTGCTCCCTTGCCTCTAAGACTGGTCCGGTGGTGGCACCCTGGCAGGAAGTCAATGCCACTCGAAAAGAGGGCAGAAGCTGAGACCCAAGGGGCTGCCATTTAGGGTCTGGGGGTCTGTTAGGGAACTGCAGTGGTGGTACAGGGTTTTATGCTAAAAAAAAGATAAAATAAAAGGGAAGTAGGTCACTTTCTCTACAGAATGCTGAGGCCAGAGCAGAAGTGGGGTGCTGCCACGCAACCCTAGCGGTGGGTAGAGTGGTGGGTGGCTACACCTAACGGCCCTGTGCCAGGCCTTGGCTAAGCTGCCAGGGTTCCCCTCAGGGCCCTGCCATGACTGCCTCTGAGCGGCCCTCAGACCGAGAACGTTTTGCTAGCCCTTGGCCTTCTGCGCCTTATAGGGTGATGCCTCTTGCCGGGTCCCCACTCCTACAATCCTCAAAGGGCCTGCGCGAGGCCAGGTGCCGGGCCATAGGCCCTGGGGGGTCACTCTCAGGGAGCCCAGGCTAGTGGTAGGACAGGGAGGGCATGAGTAAATGCAACAAAGTATCCCTAATGCCGGTGAAACAGCTCAAAAGCCCAATGAGTTCGGCAAACAAGTATGTGTGACATCCCTAAGATGGACTGTTGGGACAGTCATTCACACTTGAGTTTTCAATGAGTTTTTAATGACTAGGAAAATTCTCACTATATAATATAAAGGAAAAAAGCAAATTACATACCAGCCTAGAAGAGCTATAGAACATAAGCCTTTTCTCAATGTATTAACATGCTGCAGACAAGTCAGAGGACACCGACAAATCCAGCCCTTAGTTACCACTGCTCTCTCTGGATTCCTTTTACACGTAGGATCAACTGCATATCATTTACTGCCACATTGCTCTCTGTTAGTTTTGTAGCCCCAAGATTATGCCTATACACCCTGCCCTGTCAGATGTTGGCTTTTCCAAGGCCAAACTCAGAGTGTCCTACGTCCGATCTCGAGCGGGCAGTGGGGGCTGTGACACGGTGCTAAGCCTGCAGGTCGTCAGCTTCCTTCCAGCAACATCACCCGTGTCGGAGCCGCAGGGCTCGTGCTGCTACCTGGGTATTTACTACGTTCTGCTCCTTTTGTAGAAAGTGAGTAGAAGGCCAGAAAAATAATACTGCTAACACCAGAGACAGGAAACACACTTGCCTCATAAACTTATTCCATGCAGGTGGGGTGGCCACTAAGGGAAACAATAGGAAGGGTCTTCAAAAAATTAAAAACGGAACTGCCTTATGACCCAGAGAATCCACTTCTGGGAGCAATCTGGAGCAAGTCAACGCTAATTTGAAAGAATATGTGCACTCCTGTGTTCACTGCAGCGTTGTTCACAATAGCCAAGAGTTGGAAGCAGCCCAAGTGCCCCTCAATAGACGAGTGGATCAAAAGGTTATGAAATATTACTCGGTCATAAAAAAGAATAAAATCCTGACATTTGTGACGGCATGGATGGACCTAGAGGGGATTATGCTAAGTAGAATGAGTCAGAGAAAGACAAATATCATATGATTTCACTAATATATGGAACTTAAAGAGCAAAGCAAACGAACAGAATAGAAACAGATTCGTGGATAAAGAGATCAGACTGAGGGTCGCCAGAGAGGGGGAGGGTCGGGCCACTGGGTGAAAAAGGTAAAGGGGTTAAGATGTACAGACTGGTAGTTACAAAACAGGCATGGGGATGTAAAATACAGCACAGGGAGCACAGGAAACTGTGATAACTACGTATGGTGCCAGGTGGGTGCTGGAAATACTGCAGAGACAACCTGTGACGTCTATGATTGTCTAACCACGATTCTGTACACCTGAAACAGTTGCAAAATAATATTGAATTAAACTACAACGGAAAAAAAAAACTTATTCCAATTGCACGATCAGCGGGTGGGCAAGGATCACAGCTTGGCTGATGGAGGGGCAGGGAAGCAGAAGCCGGAAGTTAACGAGGTGCTGGGTGCAGCTTCCGGGAGCCAGCCTGCGTGTGCGGGGAAACCCTGTGCCTGCGAAGCGCAGCTAACCTTCTGCTCCATTTCTAGGAGACTCCCCAGTGTCCTTTCACTAAGTTCCCTTTTATCTATGCCACTTTGGCTGGGTTTCAGTTCTCTGCCACAAAAGTGCCTCTCCTAGAGTAGTGCATGGTACGCTGGGTATAGCGCCAGTGTGACCCAGCCCTTGGCGTAGGCTGCTCTTCGCATGTTTACGATCACAAACGCAGGGGGAGGTTGGCAAGGCTCAGGCCTGGACACCTCTGAGCCCAGGCCTCGAGCTGACTGTGCTTCTCAGCTCTGGTCTCCATCCACGCAGGCGACAACGGACGGAGCCAGGGAAGAGCTATTCGGATTATCCTTGCTTTACATCCTTCAGCCCTTGGGGATACCAGGTCCGATCGGAACCTCCGTTTCCTAGGCTGTCGGGGCCCTAAGGGGTTTCACGTAAATCCCCTTCCCTAGGAAGTAAGTACCCGCAGAAGAATCTGAACTGCCACTGGCTTCCCAGGTGGTGACCCCCTCCTCTATATCATTGTGCCTGAGGTCAAGCTCTTCACAATAGAAGGGCTTATCTATTTCAGATGCGAATGTGCCAGGGATGCCAAGGGTTGTGGCAAACCAACCCCCCTCTCAGAGGGCATCCTTCCCAGGCTGAGCCCATCTATCTCCCCTGCCCTACCAACCTGGTCTCAAGGTGGCCAGTGACTGCTTGTGGCAAAGGCAACCGAAAAGGCCAGGAGGGGCACCTGAGGGGCCCTGGGGAGGCTGTGCCGGGAGTCAGGAAGCCCTCGGTGCTCATCCCAAGTTGTCCCTGTCCCGCCTGGGCCCCTTGACATGTTTCTCGGCTGTGCTAAGGCCTGACTTTCTCTCTTTAAAATGGGGACACAGAGGTTACACAAGACAGTGCTAAGTGTGTTGCAGTCAGAGTGTCATCCATGGCACTTCAGACCTCTGGGGGTATGTCACTCAGACTGTATGAATTACAAAACTGTCACTTGTTCCACATGCAAACTTCTGGGAGGGTAAGAGCCCAACAACGAAAATATCTGGGGGGGGGGTCGTGAAATTCAGTGTTTATTCCCAGTATCAAGGGAACACTGGTCCTAAAGTTTGTAAACTGGGTAAGATCAGACCTAGGAGAGTCCCAGTAAAGAGTGAAGAGGCAGCATGGGAGAGAGGGAGGTGCTGCAGCTAAACTGCTCTGCCATCGACTGCGTGACACTGGACATGTCACTTAAGTTCTTCTGCCTCAGTTTCCTCTGCCGTAAAGTGAGGATTACAATAACAGAACCTACTCTACAGGGTAGTCTGAAGATTTCCTGGTCAAGAGGTTAGAATGTAGTCAGTGCTCGTGAAATGTTGACACCCCAGGGCCTGGTGACGCCTACTTCCTCATTTTTGATCACGAGTGTCTTTGCAGCATCTCTTACATTTCTGCCAAGGCCCCTCTGGGTGGTGGACAGAAGCCTGGCCTGGGAGCCAGTGGGCGTCTTCTCTGACCTTAGGTGCCCCTAACTTCTTCTATGACCTTGTCCTGCCCTCTCTATCATTGCTTCTTCCTCACAACCTGCACTGGTGATCCGGGAGCCACTCTGTTCCCGGCGCTGTGCTCAGCCGTGTGCCATGCACAGTCCCGCGCACGGTTTAGTCTTGATGGAAACCTGTTGATGAACTGCTTTGCTCAAAACCATGACGAGGCCTCTGCCCGGGAGTCGCAGCCCTCAGAAGCAGCTGGTCTGGCTTCCCAAGGGCCAGCAGGGCGAGGGCCTCGTCGGCACCCAGCGAAGCCTGGCACACGGAAAGGGCCCAGCGGATGTGAGATCTTCTCACTATTGCGTGGAAGGGCTGGGATCTGAACCCCTCCTGTCCTGTGTCACCCTTTCTTTTCCTCTCCTTCTGCATCCCTCAAAGGTCAGAGGGGAAGGGGCAGGGTGCGGTGTGCTTAGCGGCAGTTGGCTGGGCAGGGGGGCAGGCCACGGGGGCGGGGGGCACTCTTCAGTTGATGATCACGTTCACCCTGCTTTTCCTTCTGACAAGGATGGGGCTGTGGCAGCTGCTGGCACTCAACTTTCTGGCCACCACGGAGAAGGACCCTGGCATTTGCTTCAGCCTCTCCCAGAGCCACGCCCTGCCAGTGGGTCACCGCGCAGGCCCTGACCCGCCCAGCTCCCTCGTGAAAGGCTCCATTTTGAAGGCATTTTAAAGCCCTGCTGCAGGAGCTCAGTAGCCTGGGGCAGGGCCGCGGCTGGTCCCATGGGAGCTGGGACTCAGGATCCAGCTTGGTCTCAGCCTGAGGGGCCTCCCCTCCACACAGGTGGTCAGCAGGGGCAGTTCTGGGGCCCCGTTTCCTCAAGCCCCGCCCCCGCCCC
>PVJD01018391.1:0-14609 GCA_004026545.1 Mormoops blainvillei | reverse complement strand
GGCGATGGGTGTGAGGGTCCACCAGGAACAGTCTCCCATCACACGCTGTCCTTGACCCGGGTCCGATGCAGCCTGAGCCGCAGCGGGTGTCTGGAGTCAGGCTCAGCCTTCCATGGCTCCTCAGGTTCACCAGTTGGGGCCGCTCGCTCGACTCGGCTGCGGTGAACGCACGGGGTGAGACCTGCAACTTTCAGAGCAGCTGGGGTGGTTAAAATGACAGGGTAAGGCCCCATCCAGGCGGGCTGCGGTGGCTCCTTTTTCTAGTCTTTTACCCATACCTGGTCCCCCGGGGCGGAGGGTGTGTACTGGGGTTCCTAGGGGAACGGGGTCTCTGCTAAGGGCTGTCCTCTGTATCTGGGCTAGCGTTTCCCCTAGCTTTTGCAGAAGGGCTCCTTGTTGTGTCTTCCCGGCTATTCTGGGGTCCCCTCTGGGTAGTGGTAGCACTGGCGGGGGTCTCCCAAAGAGGAGTTCAAAAGGGGTATAATTCGTCTGGTTAGGAGTGTTTCAAACTCGGAGTAATGCTAGGGGCAACAAATCTACCCAGGGGAGCCCGGTCTCCTGACAAAATTTGGCCAGCGTGGTTTTCAGAGTCTGGTTCATACGCTCAACTTTTCCTGAGCTTTGGGGTGGGGTCTGTAAGCAGCATGGAGGTTCCACTTTATCTGTAACTGACGGCTGAGGTCCTGTACCACCTTGGCAATAAAGGCTGGCCCATTGTCTCTCCCAATTGAAAGGGGGAGTCCATACCGAGGAATAATGTCCTTGAGTAGAGCTCTGGTGACTTCCCGGTCCTTTTCTGTGCGAACCGCGTATGTTTCCACCCAGCCCAGAAACGTACAGATGAATACTAGCAGGTTTTTATAGCCTCAGCTTGGCTTGACCTCAGTGAAATCTACCTGCAGGTCTTCAAATGGTGCCGTACCAGACAGCTGAACTCCCGGGGGGCCCTTCGGTCCTTGTTGGGGGTTGTTTCAAGCGCATGTAGGGCACCTAGCACAGACTGAGGCACAGATACTTGGTAGTCTGGCAATATAATAGTACTTAGTGAGTAGTGCTTCCAGGACCGTTTTCCCTAGGTGCATGAGATGGTGGCATTCCTGTACTAGTTCATGTGCTGGCCCCCGTGGGACATATAACTTTCCGCCTGGGAGTTGCCAGAGGCCGTTTGAGGTTTCTTGACATTTCTCTTTCTTGGCCCCCATGACTTCTTCAGGGGCATACGTGAACCCCTGGAGGTCCTGCTTCAGCAGGGGAAATGTCTGGGCGGGGGGTGCTTTTACTTCTATTTCTCCCCTAGCCGCACGCTTGGTAGCCTCGCCTGCCTTTTGATTTCCTTGTATGGTCTCCGTGTTTCCTTTCCTGTGCCCTTTGCAATGTATTACTGCTATTGCCTTAGGTGCCCATACTGCCTCTCACAGTTGTAGGATTCCTCTTTATTCTTTATTTCTTTACCTCCTGTGGTAAGGAGTCCTCTTTCTTTGTAGATTGCCCCATGGACATGTACGGTGGCAAAAGCATATCGAGAGTCCATACATATATTCACTATCTTTCCCTCTGCCAGTTTTAGGGTTCGAATGAGTGCCCACAGTTCTGCTCCCTGTACCGACCATCTTGATGGCAGGACCACTGCCTCGTGGATTTGGTTGGGGTTTACAACCGCATACCCTGCATGATGGATTCCGTCTTTCTCATAGCTACTACCATCTGTGAAGAGAGTTACATCGGGGCTGGCAAGTGGCTGGTCCCGTAGGTCGGGCCGGCTTGCATAGACCTCCTCAGTGACCTCCATGCAATCATGTTCAGGCTCTCCCTTGTCTGCTGGGAGAAAGGTGGCAGGATTTAGTTTTCGCACTGTCTCTATGGTCACTCGTGGATTTTCACACAAGAGTCCTTGATATTGCGTGAGCCTGGGATTGGAGAGCCATTTGTGTCCACGTCCACCCAGGGGGCTGGCAACGGCATGAGGCACATAGATTTTGATGTTCTGGCCCAGGGTCAGCTTGTCAGCTTCCCGCAGGAGGGCTACAGTGGCTGCTATGGTGCGCGAGCATGGGGGCCACCCAGCCGCCACCGAGTCTAATTGCTTTGATAGATATGCCGCTGGTGGCTGTCAGGGTCCCACAGTTTGAGTTAGTACTCCTAGGGCAACCTTATCCTTCTCATGGACGAATAGGTTGAATTCTTCAGTTACGTTCAGTAGTCCCAGGGCTGGGGCCTGCCCCAACCGGGTTTTGATGATCTTGAAGGCATCCTCCTGCTCTGGTCCCCAGCGGAGTGGTTCTGAGTCCGTGCCCGCCAGGGCTGGGTACAGCGGCTTCGCCAGGACTAAATAGCCAGGGATCCAAATGCGGCAGAACCCGGCAGCCCCAAGGAATTCTCTCAGCTTTCTCCGTGTGGTGGGAGTAGGTAAGGAGAGGATGACTTCCTACCTCTCAGCTCCTAGTGTCCGTTTCCCTTGGGTGATCATAAACCCGAGGTATTTGACTTGCTGCCGGCAGATTTGAGCTTTCCTCCAGGATACCTTTTACCCCGCTTCTGAGGGCAGTTTTAGGAGGTCACAGGTGCCTTCCCAAAAGGACTCCTTGGTCAGGGCTGCCAGTAGGAGGTCATCTATGTATTGGAGGAGAACAAGCTCCCCTCCTTGCATTGGGAACACAGCTAGGTCCTTGGCGAGGGCCTCCCCCAAAAGGGTGGGTGAGTTCTTGAATCCCTGGGGAAGCCTTGTCTACGTAAGCTGGGCCTTCTGCTCAGTGCGGGGCTCCTCCCACTCAAAGGCGAATAAAGGCTGACTGTGTTTGGCCAGGTGGACGTAAAAGAATGCGTCCTTCAGATCTAGGCAGGTGAACCATGTGGCTTGAGAGGGTATCTGCCCAAGGAGAGTGTATGGATTGGGTGCGGTGGGGAGGATGGCCGATGGTAGCCTCATTCATGGCTAGTAAGTCCTGGACTGGCCGGTACCCAGTGCCATCCGGCTTGTGTACTGGCAACAGTGGTGTGTTCCACGGTGATTGGCATGCCACTAGTATCCCTTCTTGTATGTAGCAATGCATAATCTCAGCTATACCGCATAAGGTCTCCTGTGGGATAGGGTACTGCCATTATTGGATCGGGGCTGCCCCTGGCTTTAAGTCTATAATGAGTGGTGCATGGTTGACAGTCAGTCCCGGGGGGTTGCTCTCTGCCCATACTTCTGGGAATTGGTTTCTTAATTCTTCAGCACCCGATTCTGTTGTGTTCAGAGGGGCTGAGTACAACTGGTACTCCTCCTCATGTGGAACCATAACTAGGAGAATGAGGCTCCTTCCTGCCTGGGGGTTGGTCAAACTATTGGGTCGGAAGGTAATCTGTGCTCCTAACTTCACTAATAAGTCTCTTCCAAGGATGGGTACTGGACATTCAGGCAGGTAGAGGAATTCATGGGTGACTTGATGGCCCCCTATCTGAACAGTTCGGGCTTGGCAAAAGGGCTTCAGTGCACTGGGCTGTCCTGTCGCCCCTACTATTGAGGTTGTCACTGAGAGGGGTGCTACTGGTGTGGTGACGACTGAGTGTTCAGCCCCGCTGTCTACCATGAATGGAATCGAGCGGCCCCCTATCTGGATGCGGAGCATGGATGCGGACCATGGGCTCTCGGGGGCCTATCGTGAGGGAACCTGGTCTTCCCTAGTCGGAGTCCAGTCCTGCTAAGCTCATCACCGCTGCTGGCTGGGGTTCTGGCGCGAACTGGTCAGGTCTTGGTCCACTTCGTTTCTTCCGGTTTGGGCACTCCCTTTTCCAGTGTCCCTTTCCCTTACAATAGGCACACTGGTCTCAGTTGAGAGGTTGAGGATTACTTCTTCCTCCTTTTGGAATGGGGGTTCCCCTTTGTTGGGGGGCTGCGATCATCCTAGTGCAGCTGCCAAGAGGGCAGCCTTCTCCCTCATCCATTTCTTAGCCTCCCTCTCGGCAGTCTCCTCCCTGTTATTGTACACCTTGTTTGCTATCTCTATCAGTTGGCTAATGTTCATCCCAGCAAATCCTTCTAACTTCTGCAGTTTCCTCTGAATGTCTGGGGCTGCTTGGGTGACAAAGGCAGTGTTTACCATATGCTGGTTGTCCGGGCTCTCAGGGTCAAATGGTATGTAGATCAGTATGCCTTGCAAAGGTGCTCATAGAAGTCCCCTGGACACTCGTCTGGCCTCTGGGATACAGTGGCAGTTTTAGACATGTTAGTAGGTCTCCGAGCCCCTTCCCGCACACCGTGTAGCAGGGCTTCCCGATACCTCTGGAGAGCTGCTCAGCCTTCTTCTGTGTTATGATCCCACTCTGACTGGGTTCCTGGAGCTGTCCCCTGTGTCCAAGTCTCTGGATCTAACGAGGCTACTGGGGCTATGTTCTGCAGATGCTTCCGGGTGTGCTGCAGGATTCTTCGTCCCCTCTCCGTATTGAACAGGGTGAGGAGAAGTTGTTGACAGTCATACCAGGTGGTCTGGTGGGTTTGCATGATAGACTCCCTGATGTTGATAAGGGCCTGAGATTTCTCTGTGTATGACGGGGTGCGATGCTTCCAATGTAGCAGGTTGGTGGTGGAGACAGGTTAGTAGTAGACGACTGGCCGCCCTGGCTGTAATGTCCCATCTGGTCCTACTTGTAGTGGGCCGTGTCTCCCGCAGTTGCAACTGAATGGCAGGCCTGATTGAGCGTAGCCTCCTGGCAACTGGACGATCAGGGCTGTCACCCTCCTCTGGTGTGGTGGGCAGAGAAACGGAGGAAGGAGGTGTCTCCTGGCTGGGTTCTGGACTTGCTGACTCCGGGACATATGGAGGCGGATGAGCAAACACCGGGCGTTCTTCATCAGGGGTTCCCTGGTAAATAGGGTGTTTCTACGTACTGGCAGGCTGGGCAATCGGGACATGTGACCCCCCACATTTAAGATTAGGTGCCGATCTAACCCGTGCTCGGCCTCAGGGTCCGTTCTCAGTTGTGACTTGCTTTCCCTGCAGAGTCTTTGCACAGTCACGGAGCCACGCTGGCATTTGCTTGGCCGATTCCTGCCATCGGTCTATGTACTGGTACTGGTCTCAGTGTCCTGGTCTCCCTGTCACTTTGGTGTGGATTGCACTAATGGTCCCTAAATCTAGTGTGCCTTCTGGGGGCCACCCTACGCCAAATGTGGGCCACTCTAATTCACAGAGGGTGACCAGGGTGTCTGGATTCATGGGGGAGTCAACCCCATAATCAGCCTTAAATCTACTAAAGTCTCTAACCATAGAGTCTAGCACAGTGTGAGTGGATTGCCTCCCTCCCATGTTTCCCCCCCTCTCAGTGCAGACAGACACAGGTTGGGGTGCCTCCAGCCGGAGACCACTCAGATGCCAGCCTGGTCTCTTTCTCTTGAGAGAACTTGGGCCCTAGCCTTAGCTAGGTTCCCAAGCTAGGGTTCCTTGGGCCCGTCTTAGCTAAGGCTGCCCGTTTAGAGTCCAGGTTACTCAGCCGTTATGCCATATAATGGGGCTGAGGAATCGCGGGTTAAGGTCCTCTCAGACTCTGTAGTTAGTCACCGTGGAGCCACAGATCGGGTTTCAGCCACAAGCAGCTATACCGGCACTCACTCACTCAGTCACACAGAGATTATGCAGTCGGCCCTGCCGCTTGGGAAAGCCCTTCCTGGGGGACCTCGCGGTCCCGGGAGGTGATCAGCCTCCCCTTTTGTCCAGTGGGACGGGCCTGACTCGGGGCACTAACTGGGGGCAACTCACCCAATCCTGACACCACATGGTTCCTGGGTTCCGTTCACTGTCTCTGTGGTCCGGGTTAAGGTCGAGTCGCCGGATGTCGTCCCGAGAGACCCTGGCATAGAGCAGGTCCCAGAAAAAGTTGGGCAGTGCCTCCCTGTTCGTCGCTGGGTCTCCTGGGGCAGCCTGCCAACCCTCCCCGCCAGAGGCAATTCGACTGCATGGATGGGTTGAGTTCCCGGTCAGGGAACCAAAATGTTGCAGAAAGTTAAACCGGGAAAGACTCACGCGGCACTGAGAATAACAAAGGGAAAGTTTATTTATGCATGGAGGCCCAGTGGAGTACTCTCTCAAAGCCTGGGCCCAAAACAATAGCCCCGCACTCCTTTTATGTTGGGCCAAATGGGGAGTGTCTCGAGAGGCGTGGTGCAGGTCTGAGGAGGGTCCTGGGAGGCGTGGTACAGATTTGGCATGAAGGGGTTTACAAAGATGGGAAAGAAGCATTTACAGCATTAGTCAGGACAAATGACATTTCATCTTTGGTATCTCAGCCTTGATTCCCTCTACAAGCTCGAAGGAGGTTGAAAGAAATAAATATTTATTGAATGTTCCAATGTGCTAGGCATTGTCAGGTGCTTTACATATGCCAGTTCCCTTAATTCTCAACCCTATCCTGTGCATTGCTATATGTAACAGAAAGCGAGATTCAGAGAGGTTAAGTAAGAAGACTAAAGTTGCACAGATTGGAAGAAGTGAGGTCACGTGTTGACCAAAAGTCCATCTAAATCCAAAGTCCTTGCACTTCCAACTGCATTGCGTTGGCATGGAGTTGAACATAACCATTAATCCACAGGGGATTCAAAATAATTTTGAAAACAAACATTGCTTTATTAAGCTATTTATATGTTTTAAGATGGAAAAGCCTGTCCAAAAGCCTGGGTGCTTTGTATACTGGGTAAGTTCATACAGTGCAAGTGTGCCATTATAGAGCAAACCGAAATCTCTTGTGGTCTGTAAATAGGTGTCCCTAGAAGTTGCTTTAATTGCAACGATCTAGCAGTCTGGCAAAATCTCCAGAATACAGTACTAGGATCTCCAAGAGGAGTGTTTTACTGATAGGAGAGCACAGGCCACCAAATCTGAGGGAGCCCAGAGTCAAACTTCTTTCGAGAGATCTGGCACCCGATATAGTTATTTCACCAGTTCTTCTCGCTCTGCCCCAGGTCTCTGAACATAGGAGAGCATTCACCCAGGCCACCACCACACAGGGGCCCAGCTAAATGTTCAACTACATCTGCACAGCTGCAACACACTAGGAATTACAGACTGGCCCCTCCCTGCTAGTCTGAATTGAGTGAGGTGACTGAGGCCCAATGAGCTCTTTAGGATACATTTACTGTGAAATCACAGTGCTGAGCACTTAGAAAAGTCCCTGCTGACTGACTGATTGACTGGACTGCTGCAGCGTCTAGAGCAAGTGAGGGATGAGGATGGAGAACAGAGGCAGAAAGCAGGTCCACTTGGCACCAATCATGAAAAGGAGGATAGCTGCCATTCATTGAGGGCTTACTATTATGTTCTCAGAGCTAGGCTTTACATGCACACTCTCAGCTTGATCTTCAAAGATTTAACAACTATATTTCTTGGGAAAAAAATACATGTTGATGAGTCTGAACCTTAAGGTTTATTATCTAGGCAGTAAGGCAAATCCGCATGCAGAAACTGTCATGGTTCTTGTTAGAGTTTCTGTTCGCAGGACTCTTCAACTCAAACCCAGACTTGAAATTGTGTGACAAGGGGTCCAACTGTCATACCTGTGCCATCAGGCATGGCTATGATTGATGTGGGCAGGAGCACAGGCAGGGAAGAAGCTGGGGTCTGGTTCCTAAGGCAGTCCGGAACATTCTGAGAGGTCATCTAAGGACACCTACTGTTGATTGATTCCAACCTGCATGCACCAAGGCACTGAGGCTATTCTATTTCTTTCACAATTACATCACTGGGACATAGCAGCTCTCATTAAAATCCAGGTAATCTCTTTTCAATGCCCTGTGACATTAAGGGAGCTGATGGAATAACCTGTCAAATGCTTGTCCAAAGCTGCTCACCTGGAGCCCACAAATCCTTCCCCTCAGCCAACAGATTTTTCGTAAAATATTGTTAATGTCTTTGACTCACTGCCCTATGCATCCTCAGAACCTTACATGCCGGAGCCTTTTGCTAAGTTTAGAATCTTATGGTAGGCTTTCTCATACCACCCCACCCCTGTTCTTTCATTGTAATTCCATCACAGAAAGAATAGAACTGTTTTGGGGATAATTTGTTGACTTCCGGTCTAAGTGCCCCCAAGTTCCGTGAAAGCAGATGGAATTGACTGACTATCTTCTCTGCTATATCCTCAATGCCTGGCATAAAGCAGAAGCTCAATCAATATTTGCCGAGGAATGAAAGAATGAATGAACAAATGAATGAGTTAGAGGGATAAATAGAATCAGATAAATGTGGTAATTGTTCTCCAGCCTTTGAAAAGTTGTCATGTGGAAAAAGGAAGATTTTTTAATTAATTTTTTATTTTGAAATAATTTCAAAGTTACAGAATAGTTGGAAGAATACTACAAAGAATCCTCATATACCATTTTTCCAGATCCCACCAGCTTTAAATATTTTGGCATTTGTCTTATCAGTCTCTCTGTCACTACTTATATATTAATGTTCATTTTTTTCTGAACTATTTGTAGGTATATTGCATACATCATGACACTTGTCTCTTTAATATTTCACACATAATTTCCAAGGACAAGGACAATCTCATGGATAACTACAGCACAGTTTTCAAACTCAGGAAGTTCGACAGTGATGCACTACTGTAATCTACAGTCCTTATTCCAGTTTCACCAATTGGAAGGGAAGATTTTTTTGTTCTGTTTGGTTCCTCAGTGTAGACAGAAAATCAACAGGTGAACATGTGAGGAATATGATTTTGAGCTATACAATGTAAAATATTGATCTAAAAATTAGAATCTTCTGCCAATGAGTGAAATGACCTTTCTCCAGAAATAGAGAACTCCCTGTTTCTGGAGGTATTTGGGTAGAGGTTAGATTATCTGTTAGGAATGAGGGAAGAGGAGGTCCCTTATGAACATGAGCTACATAATAACCTTTTCACTGTGTGTACTTCTGCAAACCAGGTGACCTACATGCAATGTACTGAGCTTGATTCTTTTTCACTTACCATTTCTAATGTCGGGGTTGGCCCTTTGTGTAGTTGGAGTAACCAGCCTCTTCCATGGCATGGAGTTGAAGCAACCTGTGTTCCATCTGCTTGTAAGTATTTCCTCTGACATGTCTTATAAGCAGGCCAACCCTGAAATAATAATATTAACATGTATTATGTATTTCTTATGGGCCGGAAACTGGTTTAAATGCTTTGCAAATGTTAACTCATTATGTCTCCAAAAACCCTAGGATGTCGTTATTATTATTATCCCTATTTTACCAATGAGGAATCTGAAGATTTTGATATGTTGATTTGGTTCAGGTCCAACTTGTTAGAATGTTTAAGACGTTGTGTTCCAGTTGAAGTGAATGTATATGAAGATTTTAAAAATTGGTTCAATTCTTAAAAAGAAAAAAGAAAAATCAAAGAAAACAAAACATAGTATTTCAAAGCTTCCAGAAAATTAGTATTTCTTTATCTATTTATATTTATATCTATTCTTTTCCAAAAGGGGCAGTTTAATTTGGAGTTATTTTTTCTGTTCTCTGTTTCTATATGTCCTGATTTTTAAAAAGATTTTATTTATTCATTTTTAGAGATAGAGGAAGGGACGGAGAAAGAGGAGAGAAACATCAAGGCGTGGTTGCCTCTCAGAAGCAACCCTACTGGGGACCTGGTCTACAACCCAGGCATGTGCCCCGTCTGGGAATTGAATTGGTGGCCTTCTGGTTTGCAGGCCAGCACTCAATCTACTGAGCCACACCAGCCAGGGCCTGCTTTTTTTGTTGTTGTTGTAATTGTTATTTTTTTATTTAAGATACACACTTTTGGCACTGGCTGGGTAGATCAGTTGGTTACAGAAGGTCATCCTGATACGCCAAGGTTGCGAGTTCTGTCTCTGGTCAGAGCACACACACAAGAATCAACCAATGAATGTATCAGTAAGCAAAACAACAAATAAATATTTCTCTCTCTCTCATATCCATTCTTTTTTTAAAAGGCACATACTTTTCACTTTAATGGACATGCCAATTCAGGATTAAGTGTTCTCCCTTAGACTGTCTGTGTGAAGTTGTTGACTCTCCCTACTGCACTCTCAGCCTAGAAGACAAGGAAATCTGGAGGACGGATCCATTTTTCTCCACCCTTATGAGTTTCATTTTTTTCAGAGCAGTTAATTCCTAGCTAATTCCCACAAATCCTTCAAATTTCAGCTTAAATGTCACACTCTCAGAAAAGTTTTTGCCACCCTTCAAGACTAGGTCAGATTATCCCATTAACCTGCTCTCTCTGTGTCATACATAACCTTTACTTCATAGCATTATCACATTTCCTATGATTATTTTTGTCTTTATAGTTAGACTGTAATACAATTTTTGAGGAGCCCCCATCTGTTTTTGCTACCCAGTATATCCTCTATATGTACTTAGCACACTGTAACCACTCAATAAATATTTGTGGAGTGACTGAACAAAAATATGAAGATGCAGTTCCACTCCAGAAAAGGAGGTTGACAAAGAAAACAGTGAGCAAGTGGTGTCTCTGGAGGCAAAGTGTAGGATATTCTAGTATCAAAAGTCAGAGCTAGCCAGTGACTTAGTCGAAATGAGGGATTTGGTGCATCCAGCAGGGAGTTGTGTTTCAGGTCAGACACTTGCTCAGTAGCTGAAGGGCAGCATGAGCAGCATGAGCAGCATGAAAGATCTCAATTCAGCACTACAATGCATAGCTGAGATAGTTGTCTTTTGTCAAGGGTTAAACCGTTCTAGAAAGAAAGGATAGTATAAGATATAGGAAAGGATACACTGTCCCCACTGGGGACAGAAAAATAGAGCTAGGCTAAAAAAAGTTCAAGGAAGAACTACAAAAGGCTTTTGAGAGGAGGGATCTTGCTGGTTCCACAATAATGTGCCACCTCGCCAAGTGGATTTCACAGTGCTGCCATTACAATTTTTACTTGCAGCCCCCAGGTGGCAGCAGTGTGTTACTCTTGTGTTGGGAGTTCCTAGTAAGTGCTCCGCCTTGACAATGTCTCGCTTGTCACCCCATGACTGCCCCATAGCCAGCTTAGATTTGTGGCGGGGCAGGGGTTCACCCTGTGCTGAAGGCTTATAATGGGTCTTCTTCTGGGAGTGACTCCATTTGTCTTTTCCTGGTAGCTGGCTCCCACAACCCTGACTCTTAAAATTGATCCTCTCTCATTGCCACCACCGAGTGCCTCCTAATCCTATTGGAAATCATGACCCCAATGGTTCCCTCCAACAATCCATGGTCGACATTTCCAAAACAGAATTCAAATTTCTCATCCAGCTCATCCCCGCCCACCACTCAAGCTTTGCTTCTCTCTATCATCTTAAACATCTCCTATCCATTCATCAAGTCATGATGAAGCTACCTCTAAAATATTTCAGATCTGCACCCTTCTCTCCAACTTGTCTGGCACAGGAGATCCTTACCACCTCCTGACTAAGCTCCTGACCTGTCTGCTTAACTCCATCATCTTCCATTCACAATCCATCCTGCCACCACAACCTGTGCTTTCACTCAAACTCCTCCAAGGACAACAATGTGCCTTTCTATTAACCTAGTCAGATTCTACTTATACTTCAAGATGCAGGTCAACTAGCACCATCTTCAAGAAATTTTTCTGGGTGTCCTCCCAGGCCCAACACCTGCATGATTCTTTCCACTGCCTGTCTACAGCACTTTATTTGGGCCTTATACAACTCTAACTTTTTTTTTTTACATTCTGCCTTGAAGATTATTGATTATTTATAGGCATGAATATCTTCCTCTATCCCTTAGGCCAGGATGGCAATATGTGGCACGAATGCTTGAAGTCATCCTCCACCAGCATCCAACTTGAGACATCACTAATAGATCTTAGCTGTTTTCCTACTCAGCCCAAACTCAATCTCAAAATCCTTTTTTTAAGGTTATTTTATGTATTTTTAGCGAAGGGGAAGGTAGGGAGAAAGAGAGGGAGAGAATCATTGATGTGTGAGAGAAACATAGATCAGTTGCCTCTCATACGCCCCCAGCCAGGGACCTGGCTAGCAACCCAGGCATGTACCCTGACTAGGAATCGAACTGGCAACCTCTTGGTTGACACACTGGGGCTAAACCCACTGAACCACACCTGTCAGGGTTCAAAATCCTTCGTGAAAGAGTGCTCCAGGCAGACCTAGTCCACAAGGTGAAACAAAGTTTTCATCTCTGCCCTGAACTATAAGAAACAATAAGACAGAAAATATGTCCTGTCTTCTTTGAATCCATCACAGCATCTTGTACATAATCTATACTCAATTCAAAGACTTCTTGAATGAATAAAAGTAAAGTGCAATAGAGCAGACCTTGGCAGTATGAATGCTGCTCCTGACTCCAATATATCCACTATATCTTGCTGGTGATACTCATGTGGTATATATCAATATTTCCCAATGGTATTCAAGCCAGCAACTTACCAAAAGCTGCGTGACTAAGTGTGTATACTCAGCAGGCTTAAGGAGCACATATCTAACCTCACATAATATTTCTCAACCTAACATTCAGACTCATAAAGCCTGTTTTTCCACCCTGCTTTCAAATTTTTAGTGCATTTAAAAATATCATAAAGGTGTTACACCATTTGGTCTTAATTAACTCATGGTGAAATGCTCTGTCAGTATTACATTTCCAACATGCTAACATTGTTCCTTATTGTGAGGGAGGAAATGATATGACACAAACATTCTTTGTACTATCATTTGCAAAAGCATTCATAGACATATTAAAAGTTTATATTTGATTGTGTGTGTGTGTGTGTGTGTGGGTGTGTGTGTGTGCATGTGCAGGGGTTTTTTCCCCTAGGAAAACCATGTATTGGCTGTGTAAGACTTTTCAAATTTCAAGGCTAAACTTGACACTCTACTTCTTTCATGGTTGTCTTACTGTTCTTATAAAGAATTTCCACACTCCAATGAAATAGTAAGCTAATGTTTAGCCATAGCGACCTAAAAGGGGTGGGGCTGCTACTTTGTGGTGACAGGGCTGTATTCAGTACTAGATGCCAATGTGGCATGGTTTTGAGGGCCAAAAATTATTTGCTTCCAAGTCCTTGACCCTTTATATCACAAAGTATCAGTATCTAAAAATCTACCATGAGATTTGCTAGACCCCAATTCAAACAAATTATAGAAGAAAAACATTTATGAGACAACTGGGGAAATATGAACACTTGATTTCAATAATATTAAGTAATTATGTCAATTTTTAAAAGTGTGATATGATATTGCAGTTTTTTTAAATAAAAAAGGTCCTTAGTTTTTAGCCATGTATACTGAAGCATTTGCAGCTGAAATGATACAATGTCTGAGATTTGCTTCAAAATCATTCATTGTTTGAGGGGTAGAGAATGGATGGAGATATAAATGAAACAAGAATGACCCAATCAATAACCATTGAAGCTGGATGATGGGTACATGGTCAGTCATTCACTACAATGGTCTCTCTATTTTATGTTTGAATTTTTCCATAATAAAATATTTTCCAAAGTCCACCATGAAAGTACTTGCATGGTTTGGGGAGGTTCCTTGTAATGTGAATCTTATGCAGGAATAATAATCCACCAACACCATAGCTTTTGTTGCCCACATTAGCAAGGATGAACTCACCAAATGTGTTATGAGGAGACAGAGACCAAAAGGAAGAAGGAATGAGTCAGACAAGTCTGAGAAGAGAGGAAGTTCAGAAAGTCCTAGAACATGGTCTTTAGCCAGGGTGGATAAGCCAGTGCCAAACACTGAAAGGGAGTGTCTGAGATTGGTAGCAGCTAAAAGAAAGCGGTATATTAACAAGGGGGAAGGCAGCTTATGTACACACATTGGCAGGGATTACTGGGGTGCAGCTGAATGGAGAAGCTGTGAAACAAATTCATCTTTACCTCCCCTGTAGAGATATAAAGGAGAGAAGACATTTTGAATTCATTCTTAGTCCAATTCTCAAACCCATTAACTCATAAATCATTTTCTGTTTTGTCCATATTTTCAAATCTACAAATCCTGGCTCAGCAGCTGTTTTTCTATATCTGCTTCCATTATCTTATTCAAAACAAAAATTACCATTTTATGGATTGTCAATGTTAGACCAGAAGGGACCCCATAGAGCACATAGTCCTTTCTCCGCAGGTGAGAAAAATGAAACTAAGAGGAAGGAGTTGAATTGCCTGGCCTCATACAGTGCAGGCATATGGTAGGCATGTAATAAATACCTGTTGAGGCTTCAGACGAAGATGGAGGCATAGGTAGATACGCCTTGTCTCCTCATACAACCAGAAGACAACAACAAACTTAAAAACAAAAAATAACCAGAACTGCCAGAAAATCAAACTATATGGAAGCCCAACAACCAAGGAGTTAAAGAAAAGACATTCATCCAGATGGGTAGGAGGGGCAGAGATGGGCAGCTGGGGTGGAGAGGACATGTGGCAAGGTTATGGCTAGTGGACCGGGCAATCCCACATTTGCCTGTGGATAAACTGGGAGGAACAACTGGGGAGTGAGAGAGACTGCACAACCCAGGGTTCCAGTGCAGGAAAAGAAAGCCTCAAAGCCTCTACCGGTAAAAACCTGTGGAGGTTGCGGCAGTGGGAGAAACTGCCAGTCTCACAGGAGAGTTCGTTTGAGAGACCCACAGGGTCC
>PVJD01018390.1:0-14824 GCA_004026545.1 Mormoops blainvillei | reverse complement strand
GGATTTATGGTGCTGCTCTAGTTTGCTTTCGAAAATAGAACCTAGAACAAGTAGCTGGTGTGCTTCCTTGACGTTTCATAGAGAACAGCTGCAAATAAACTCTTGTATTTGTCATGTAGTAGTAGATTCCTTGAAGCCTTAGAGCCATTGCACATTGTGGGGGTTCCCGTCAGCGCGCGACATGGCTGGCGTTCACTTGCTTTCAGTGGGATGAGGAGTGTCATCGAGGTTGGTGCAAACTTCCCGATCGGGTCAGTAATTTGTTTACCGGAAGCGGACTTGCCAGAAGTGGCCTTGCGGCAATTAGAACGCATTCTCGGAGAGAAGAGCTGAACGACCCAGCCTCAGCGTCTCGATTCTAATTGGAGGACGCAGAAGCGCCACTTCAGGAGGCCTAGGGCCTGCGGCCAGGAGCGAATGCGGCTTCGCGAGTCGCTCCCTCCTTGCCGCTGCTAAGGAGAATCGAATGGCGCGGGTATCGTGGTTTTAGGAAACGAAATTGAGGCGAGTCGTGAGGTGAGCACGCAGCTGGGCTGAATTTCAACCCTGGCCGGCAAAGATTGACAGGGGACACTGCTGACATTGCTCTAAATGTCTAGAACCAGGATCTCTTGTGCTTTCAACTGATTCTCGCAGAAAGATCATGGGGTTTATGCTAGATGCTCCTTCAGCACACAAGGAATCTGCCAAAGAACAAACCCGGTCTGTAGCCTTGACCCGATCAGCCCTCGGGCAATTGGAGAGGACACAGAGAGAGGCCCTTCCTCCACAGTAACGCCTGGCAGTGACCCCCCAACTCCAATTCTTATGAAATAAGTGCTGCCCGTAAAGCAGTTAACACAACATTGTGTGGCACTTCAGCCATTACCATAGTCACCAAGAAGAGAAACTTCCAGACATTGATTCCTTGCATCTAACTAAACTTGTGAGGAATCTGCCCCAGGGACCCCGTGAGAATGTCCCTGTGGGCAAGGCCAGGTCTCGCAGCTGCTGGGAGGGACGAGTTTGTCCTCACGCCTCAACTTGAACCAGCTCCTGACTTGCGTAAGCACTCACATAAGTTCCCAGCGTTGACCTGAATTTCTTAGAACTGGAATTTAAGTTCATCTGTAAGCTCTAGAGATCTACAGGAGTAAACCATCCAGTGTTAGGTGTTTGACCTTTTTACTAAAACAACAGTGAACAAATTCACTGTACTTAAAAGCTGGCTATGAGGAGCTCTCAGAGAAGCTTCTAAATAAGTTCTCATTATCAAAGACGAGAATCAAAACTCTGAGTCTTGTGTGATCCTTCCTGAAAGGTCAAGGAATCCACGCCAACGTTTCCTTGTATTTCGTATCCTGCCATGAAATTAGCCACAAGACTATGAGTATTCTAACAGGGAAACTGGAAACTAAGCCTCCTACAGAATTGAAAATGTCTACTTGAGGTTGCATTCAATCCAGACCAATCTTCTCTGTGTTTCCTGTACACACACCTATGCTCATTATATGACTTATTGGGTGATATGGAGTTAACTTAATGTGTAAGTGCATTTTCTTAACGGGGTTGCTTTCTGACAGATGCTTAGAAATCTCACTTTAATTGTCTAGGATGTGAACTAAGCCCTTGAGCTTGTATAACTTGCTTTTCCCTGAATCTCCAAGAAACTGAGATCGGATACTCGCTCAAGTTTTGATTCTTATAAGCAAACTGGGGTTTGCGAAAGGAGCCCCAAGGTTTCAAAACACGAGCGTTAACGCAACAGCACAGCGGCTCCGTTCTCCTGACCGTGAAGAATTCTCTCCTTCACTAGCGAGTGAGTTCATTCACCGCTAGCAAACCGGTAGCAGTGCTCTGTGCTGTGAGCATTTAGCAAGAAAACACAGACTTCATTAGGGCTTTAACAAGTGTAGACAGGAATGTGCAAACATTACTGTCCCTGTCTAGGGGCTAAAAGTCTTGGCACTGTGGCCTCTATTTCCCCTGAAACTTCAAGGGGTTCACCCCAGCTGATTTCTACCATTTTGCTTTCTGTGAGCAAAAGGGCAGTTTTTGTTTTTACTTTTAGCCTCCTAGCGGGTGCAAGGAAGACACTAACGAGCCTTCAAAGGGTCCACAGGTTGGCCCAGATAGTTTGGAGCCAGCTTCAAAGCTCTGGAGCATCTGCCAAGTTTGAAGGGCACACCGAGTGACTTTAAGTCTTCTTCCCTAAAAAATTATTTTCGAAGTCTTATAACTTCTCAAACAAAGACACTGCCGTATTTTTTTGCCCACCAATCCTAATGATGGTGACCCTTGGAAGAAACCTCCAGACATCGTGGTCACCGTGGCAAGTGAGAGCGCAGGCGGAAGAGGCCGCTCGTTCTGGCCTCGGGGACTCCTCGGGGATCCCCCGGGGCATCGCGCCCGACGCCCAACGGCTTCCTGGAAGGCTGCTTCCCTGGAAATTGCATCAGCAAAGGCAAACACGTCTGGGGAGGTAAACAGAGGCACTGGCCTGCTTCCTGATCCGTGGTCAGCCTAACAGGCGTCAGCCAAGACGCTGTAGCACTGTTCACGGCAGCCAAGGGACGGAGTCTAGGCTTGACCATTTCTCTTGTCCCCGGAACCTCGAAGTTTTCGTGAATCTCTACCGGCTGTCGCTCTGGACAAACAGAATCCCCGGTATTCATAAAAAATATATAACTCTAAATTGTGGCATTCCCTAAGAGGAATGAACAGGGTGGTATGAGAAAGAAACATTATGGGGAATGGCAAGGGGTCAGGGAGTAAACTAGAGAGGAGGGTCAGACACAACCACAGGAATTTCATTAACTTACTCTGTCTTGTGGGGGTGGGGTGGGGGGACTTCCCCTTCCCTTTTGCCCTCTTAGCTCTTCTCACCGGTCAATAATCGAATTGCCATAAGACAGGTTAACAGGAGAAAATAACTAAACTTAATTACAAACGTACGCATGGACACTCCGTAAGAATATGGGGCCAGAGGACAGATCGGGCAGGTGAGGCGTACGAAGCATCAGAGCTAAGGAGAAATGGAGGTCTTGGTTTGGATTTCAAAGGAAACATGGCCAATTTACAGGTCCACAAGAAGGAGCAAACACCTGATAAACAAAAGCTTGCGGAGTCACCCAGAAAAAAATAAGACACGAGAGGACTTTGACCGAAGAGGCCTGGCTAGGGCCCTCCCTGCATGCTCCACGTTGTTCGTGGTAAACTGTAGTTGTCCATGAGGACAGTCCCCTTCCTGGAGCAGCTCCCTCCATCTAGATCCCTGTAGGCAGTTAGGGAACAGTCAAAGTTTCTCTCTGAGTCTTTCGTTTCTAAAAAATAGCCGGTTTAATTTTGTTTGTTCGCTTATTTTGTTCTTTAGATTCTGCGTATGAGTGATATCATCTGGTGTTTGTCTTTCTGTCTGACTTACGTCCCTTAGTATAATAACCTCTCGGAAACAGACTCAGAGATACAGAGAGCAAACTGACAGAGGCCAGAGGGAAGGGTCATTGGGAGACAGAGTGAAAACAGGCACTGGGATGAAGAAGTACTAGTCAGTGGCTACAAAACAGGCGTAGGGCCGTGCAGTAAAGCACAGGGGATACAGTCGACGACACTGAACCAACTGTCTAGGGTGCCAGGTGGGCACCTGAATTGTCAGAGGAAACACTTTGTAACCTAGATGAATGTCTATTCTGTGTGCTGTGCACTTGAAACTTATCCAAAGAAAGTGTTAAATGCAACCTGTAATTGAAAAATAAAATTTTTTAAAATGACCAGCTTAAAATAATCCATATCTCAAAAAGGCATATTCAGAGTGGCAGACTCTGCTCCCCTCAATCTCAGCTATGAAAGCATCGCTTCCTCCTTCCAAGTCCTTTTCCAGGGACCAAACAAGGTCCAGCAGGGGGCGCTTCCTGACAGCAGCACGAAGGCATCACCTACCGCGACGGGGACGAGATGTGACGGGACCTGGGAACCCCGCCATTGCCCAGGACCAGACTCAAAGGCTACAGCTCGGGTCACACCCTTCTCCTTGACATTTCAAGGGTTCCACTCAAGAGGTCCTGCTTCCCGGTCATTTCCCAAGAACAAGCTTTGTAGACCTTGAAAACCAAGCCAGGGTAGACTGCCAGTGAGCGCCAGTCCTGGCCCCAGGGGGCGCAGACAGAGGCCTCCGCAGCCGTGCTCTAAATGACCAGGATGCCCCCGTTTGCTGGAACCCGCCCGCGCCCCCCCAACACCGAGAGAATCCACTCCCACAAGGCATTGAGAATGCAGGGGGGCTTGACTGAAGATCTCCTGGAGGAGACAGCAGAGGGGCAGTGTCCCCTTGCACACACCAAAGCACCCCCTCACAGCCCTCATTAAAGGCTCAGTGGCGCTACAGCCCCACACCGGGCTTGCCCTCCCCACACCACCACCAGGGTCCATGGCCGCGCGGGTCTGCCTTCCCAGGGAGGAAGCTACTCGCCGTCTTTATTTTGTTCTATGCTCCAGGGCATCGCGATGGAATCCTCGCTCCCAGGAGTTTATTTTTCTAAGTGAGTTCATACCCTTACAAACAAGAACTATGATCAGGGAAGCTGCCTAATTCCATCGATAAAGGCAACCCAGTCATCAGAAAGTCCAGGAAAAGCAGGCACCAGCAGAGTCGTGACTGCCCGCAGCTGCGGGACTTGGGTCCCGTGGACAGGAGAGCCGCAGGCAGCACCTGGGGGCTCCCAGGGAACTGGGCCAAGGCCCTGGAGAGAGGAGCCCCTAGACACCAGCAGGAGGTCAAGGCCTAAACTAAATGGAACTTGGAGCGGGTCTCCCATTCCCGAAGGGGAGTGGGGGCAGAAGCCCCATCCTAAAATCCTGGAAAGGCACGTAGGGGTGTGATTCAAAGGTCCTGCAGTTACCCGAAGTCACACACAGCCGCGGGGCGGCGGGCACCAGAGCTCTCGTTTCTGAGAACCTCCTGCTCCCACCCCAGACGGAAAGTTCCAGGCCCAGTAGGAGAACGTCTGGCTTCACCTGGGAGGGCCCAGCCGTGAAGAAGGGCAGGTGGGCCTGCGGACAGACCAGCGTGCGCCCAGGGCCAGGGCTGCCGCTCAGAGCTGGTTCTGAGTAACCATGTGCAGACCATGAAGTCAGAAAGTTATCACTTACATTCTTCTGGAAAACAGACCCTCCCCAACCTTCTCATTCTGGTGGACTATTCCTGAGAATCACCTGGGTGACGGGCCCATGAGTTACAGGAAGAATACAAAGTGATAGAACAATCTGTTGGGTTTTTTTCCCACCTCAACCGTGACGGCTTTGGTCTAAGATGGTCTATTGTTTTCTGATTCTGCTTATTTCTTACACCATAAAGCTAAGGTCAAATTAATCGCTCTGACCAGTGTGGCTCAGTTGGTTGAGTATCGTTCTGGAAAGCAAAAGGTCGCCGGTTCGATCCCCAGTCAGGGCACAAGCCTGCATTGCGGGTTCAGTTCCTGGTCGGGGCACATGCGAGAGGCAACCGATCAAAGTTTCTCTCTCGTATCGATGTTTCTCTCCCTCTCTTCCTCCCTCCCTTGCCCTTGCTCTAGAATCAATAAAAAAATAATAATAAAAGCAATCATTAAGCAGACAACCAGGGAAAATCTGATGATAAACTGTTAAGTGACATAAAATAAAATGCTTAATTCTTCTCAGGATGTTCTGAAAGATCAAACACAAAATCTGACCTTGGAAGAAACAGCTATGCCCGAAATGAAGTTCAAGGCTGTGCTAATCTTTCCCGGAAGGAGCCTAGCGATGTGTGTAGAAGGGAGTGTCAGGGCAGAGCGTGGCGTGGGACTGGGCAGCACGTACCGACGTGGGTGAAGCAACAGCAGACGCTCCCGCAACTGGACACGGTTCCAGCAGCCTGCTAGGCTGGGGGACCAAAACTTAGACTCGGTAGTAGCCGACATCCACTGCGATTGGGATTCTAGAACTTTCTTAGCATAATGTAGAGGAAGGAATTCAAAGGGTTATGGAGATAGGAGTGTTGGAGTGGGTTAACATACACAACTCAAACGCCTCTTCACACGCCTTCGGCACTCCCCAAGGGCTCAGGGACACTTCCCCACTAAAGCACTGAGACTCAACAGCAGTGAGCAGAGCACCAATACCATCCCCAGCGTCGCCGGTGGCCCTTCCAGAATGCCGGTGTGACGGGGAGGACGCCTCCACAGAGACGGCTCCTTGATTTCAGTGGGATGATGGTGTCTCAGGGTAGAGAGGCCAACGGCAGCACCGAGCGGTCAAGGACAAGTGGGCGTAATTAGAGGGACGGGCAACAGCGGCGGCGAGGTGACCGGCACCTTCCGGCCGGCAGAGGTCTTTGGCCCGAGGTGGCCCATGCACCGGGAAGCCCCCAGGAACGAAGCTAGCAAGCAGCCTACTAACGTACATCTTCGTTTCCGTAAGAGGGAAAACACCAGTTCTGTGGGGCAAGAATCTGACTTGAGTCGCTACGGTGGAAAACTTTACTCCAGTTTCTACACTCCATCCATTTCACAAACCCTTGACTGAAGGAGACCAGGTCCCCTTACCAAAAACACTTGCAGCACTGCCCCAAGTATGTACCCCTGCAAGCCGCCTCCCAAAGGACAGGGGGCCCTACACATGGGGACTGTGTGCTGGGAGGGGAGCCTGCCCAGACCTTTTGGGGAATACAGGACACTAGCTCAGGGCTGATGCTTAGTCCTGAAGACCTGAAACATCTCTGTGTCCACTAATCAAAGCGGGAGGTTAAAACAGTGGGCTGACTGGTGGAGTTTTAGCTCAAGTCTAAATCACAGGGGACCCAGTAGCTCTAAGAGCCATTCTTACAGTCATTTCTCTGTTACCTGAATGTGTGATTAAAACAGCTACACCTGATAACTGAATGCGTAGTTAGGACACATTCAGTTGTGTCCGCATTGTCCCTCTGACTCATCAGGTGAGAGCTGCCATGATAGGAAGGGCTAGGCAGAGCCCCTGAGACATCCCCTCCCTGCGGCACTGCGTCCTGACAGGAGTGTGCAGAAATCGGTGCCACCCTCAGACCTGAAGGAAAAAGGACAGGTGATGCTTAACCATTTTTCTCATTCGGCGGGTCTGTTCGCCTACCAGGAGGGAGATAGTTCTCAGAAACACCTGTTACTATAAGCTTAGGCCGGTGCTGGCTTCCATAGCAGAGACTCCTCCAGATGTGAAGACGTCCCTGGAGCACGTCGGATCAACTCACTGCACTTCGTACGCAGCGCTTGGCGGGGCACACGCGTGCTTTTCTCCACAGCGGCTTCCGAGGGCCACCAGAGGCCATCAGCTCCCAGGGGCAGGGCCGACGGACGTCTTCACACTTTGCCAGAGGGTAGAAATAGTCACAATCTTGACTTCACACAGAAATCATACCAATCTGCGATGCCGATGACATGTAGACGGACCTGGTGCCCAAGAAATAACAAACCCCTCAGCTGCCTCAGTAAGGAGGCAGACGCAAGCCAGGGGATGGAGGAGTCCCGTGACTGAAACCGAGCGCAGCGGGATGTCCTCTCCAACGGGGAAACACGTTGTTGCCCCTCGCATCCCTTACCCCTGAGGGAGAGGTCTTCGTTTTAGAGGGAGCGTGTCACGGTAAGTGTTCCATGTGACCCATCGGCCTTCCGGTGCTGACCGCGGACCAGAGGCAGGGGTGTCCGATGCGGGTCCAGGCTCCAGAGCAAACTGCTCTGTCACGTGGGCCTGGTGACCCAGAAGATCCATGATGCGTGACGTTTCTATGGAAACTGACAACGTGGTAGGAAGCCTCTGACAAGCTGCAGTAGGGAGTCACTGTCAGAACCTTAAGTGTCAGGAGCAAAGCCTTGCCCTCCTCCACAGATAAGTATTTTCCTTCTGAGAAACGGCTCCTGGCTGTCTGCTGGGTCTTACCGGGACTGAATGCCTAGCCATGGGACATCGCACGATTATGGGGCCCGAGCACCCCAACGCGAGCCATTGCTATCTGATACACCGAGTCATAACGTCACAGGGGCACATGCCGGGTAGCAATGGAGCAGTGAATCAGGCTCAGGCATGTTCAGAGGGCACAGGTGACTTGCATGAGCAAGTGTCTCAGACTCCCCGACATCGGCGCATGTTCAGGCCACTTGAGAACCTCGTGGGAACTGACCTAAGCTTCGCTGACGGAGGAGGGAAAGGCTCCGCCATGGCTTCACGTGGGCCTGCCCAGTTTGTGGGCCTGGCACGGACTGCCGCGCCCTCTCACCCACTCAGGAGAACCCTTGCAAGGAGGGGGAGGCGCTCTAGTCAGAACATGTGGTGTCCTCTTTGGAGAGGTAGCCATGGAATGGGGCTGATGGCTTGGTAGTTGGTCAGAGACTTAAAACAGGATTAGAGGGTTGGTGACAAGGCTGTCTGGTGACAAAGGGGCAGGTGGGGGGATGTCCAAGAATAAGTACGGGCGTGGAGATACACGTGTTCCGTGTGGATGCCAGCCACAGGGCACCGCTGCGGCGGGGGCTCTTCCTCATAAGCGAGGAGGCGCGGCCTCCTTCCCGGCCTCCTTCCCGGCCCCCAGCCCTGGCTCTCTCTCTGCTGCGCGCGCCAGAGGCACTGCCGCCGAGCGAGGCCCGTCTCGGGCAGTCCCGGCCGCCACCACAGAATGGCACGCAGCGGCTGGGCGGCTTAAACAGCAGACAGTTAAGTCTCACAGTCAGGAGGTCGGAAGTCCGAGAGCCGAGCGCCAGCACGTTCGGTGTCCACCGAGGGCCCTCTTTAAAGTTGCAGGAGGTCACTTCCTGCTGTGTCCTCACATGGTAGACACGCAGCAGGCAGGCCCTCTGGCCTTTTCTTCCCAGGGCTCTGTCCCCCGTCGTGGGGGCCCCGCCCTCAGAATCTAATCACCTGCCAAAGGCCACCACCTGACACCGCCACATTGTGGGTCAGACGTCAACATAAGAACTGGGGAGGAGGACACAGGCATTCAGTCCGTAACAGGGGCCACCCAGGAATCCTCACACGGGCCATCTCTCCGGCAAGGCAAGTCTAGCTGCTGCTGCTGCCCAACCCGCCGACTGTAGAGACCCACACTCGGCCTTTCCCTGGGAAGGCCGACCAGCCTCCTGGTAGCCGCTGATCCTACTGTCAATTTATTTCTTAGGCTAAAGTTCCAGAGGGACTGTAGCTAAATTGGGGGTGCATAAATCATCCCCCAGAGACGGGTACCATGGCTGACTTCCAGAGGGGGCTGCTCTCGAGGCTTCGTGTCTCCCTTAATGGGGAGTCGCAGCTACTTCATTCCCATGAATGTTGTCATTCGGGAGTTCCATGTGTGACAAGGCCGTGTACGTGGATCCTGAGTCCCCAAAAGGCGAACAGTGCTGTGCTCTTATCTCCCCAGTTCCACTCTTCGGTGTGCTGCTCTGTGAGGCCACGACTGGACATCTGCAAACTGCATTTCATCGGGTTCCTGTGAGGTTCTGCCAAGCCGGGGCTGCACCGGGGGACTAGGAGGCGGGAGGGGCAGGGCGGCGCCTCTCTCCCCGCTACTTCCCAGGCTCCCGGCACCAACACCCGAGCCGCCCCAGGTGCTCAGACGGCAGCGCCCACCCCTCAGAGACCCGCTTCTCAGCTCCACAGAGACCCTCCCCTTCCAAGCGCCTGTCTTCGGATCGCCTCACTCCCCCGGCCCATCTTTGCCGAGCCTCGCCGTGGGAGCTGCTCCTGCCATTACTTCAGTCTCCCCTTTTTGCTTTGTCAGTTCTCCAACTCCTGTTTCACTAATTCTCTATATTAAATTTTCTCTGTTAAAACAACTAATATAGTTTCTGTTTTCCCACCTGGACTCTCACAGATATTGAACAAAATATAAGTATGCGGTTGAAAACCCACACGCCACGTGCACGGCGAAGGGGCCGTTTCCGTGCCGCAAGCGCACGGGCGCTTCTGCATCTTCCTCCGAACAGTTCCAAAGTCTGGGGTGGTTTGGCTTCCTAACTCCATGCCGTTTTCAGGGGACAGCGTGTACCCGCGAACCAGAGCAAGCCACCCCTATGTGTGATTATAGGTAAGAAGATCAATGCGTGTGACTCAGGGGTAATTGCCCGACGGGAGGGGACAGAAGGCTGCTGCTAGGAGAAAGGGGAAACAGAATACTGAGAGAGGCTGTCTAAGGGAAGAAAAAAAAAACGTTTTCTGGTAACAGGAAAGCAATCCCAGTATTCAAAAAGACAGCATTTTATTGCATTCAAAGTTTCGTTTGTCCTTTTCTTCCCCTGCCATTTGGAAGTGGATGGGGTACACGAGTAAACTGGGCTTCTCCCAGGACAAACAGCCGTGTTTCCAGAGCATTCCGCACGGGGGCTGCTGAAGGCGCTCTAGCGCCCTCTGTTGGTCAGGATTCTGAGGATGAACCTCCACCACCTGCGGGCTACGGTGAATTGTGTCCGCCTCACCTAACCCCAGAACCTCAGATCGTATTGGCAGATACGGCCTTTAATGAGGTAATTAAGGCTAAATTAGGGTGAGCCCTAATCCAATCAGGTTGTGTTCCTTGTTAGAAGGGGAGATGAGGGGTCACTCAGACACGCACCCACATACAGGGAAAGCCACGGGAAGACGCAGGAAACGGTGGTCAGCTACAAGCCGAGGAAAGAGGCCTCGGAGGGAACCTTGGCACCTTGATATCAGGTATTCGTTCTCCAGAGCTGTGAAAGAATAAACGCCTGTTGTCTAAGCCGCCCGTGCTGCGGGGTTTGCTGGGGCGGCCCTGGCGAACGCAGACACTGCGTCTTTGATTCCCATGTCCACAGCGCCCCCTGCTTTGACTCCATTCCAGAAAAAAGCCTGTCTTGTCACGACATAGGGCTGTGGCCCCCGCCCCACCACATCTCCTGCTCTGGAGGCCTGGGCTGGACCAGGAGATGCAGGGACTTATCGTCAGACTGTCCCCATCCTCTGTTCCCGGAATAAGGGACGTAGGACAGCGTGGCTCAGCGGAGAGAGCGCCACCTTTGGAGGCAGGAGGATTTCAGTCCCTACATTGCGTGTGAAAGCAGGTCAATTCCTTACAGGTTCCTTCCTTCCTGTAAAATAAAGATACTGATATTTACTCCCTTGTTATGGACCGAATGTTTGTGTCTCCCCCAAATCCACATGTCCAAGTCCTAACTCCCAGTGACCAGTGACGCTGTATTGGAGATGGGGCCGCTAAGGAAGTAATTAAGGCAAAATGAGATCTTAAAGGTAAGGCCCTGATCCAATAGGATTAGTATCCTTGTCAGAAAAGGTACCAGAGACCTCTCTCTCTCTCTCTCTGTCTCTCTCTCTCATTCCAGCTCTCTCCCCCCCCCCGCCCACCCCATCCCACCCAGGCACACACACTGAGGAAAGACCACGTGAAGACACAGCAAGAAGACAGCTTCTAAAAGCTGGAGAGAGAACTCACACCAGAAGCCAAGCCGGCTGGACCTTGATCTTGACTTCCAGCCTCCAGAGGTGTGAGAAAATGAACTTCTGTTTTCAAGCAGCCACCCGGTCTGTGACATGTTGTCAGGGCAGCCCAAGGCAACAATATACCCACAGAGACACTCAAGGTGTTAAGAAGGAGACCCAACCATCTTACACGATGTTCAGTAACTACTAGCGGGCATTATTAAAGCTCTGAGACTATCGGGTGACATCGTGTTCTAATGGTGCCACCATGACAGTGTTCAAGCGTGGGCCAAAATGCCCCGGAAGGCCTGGTCCCAGACACGGTCCAAGCGCCGAAAAGTGGTTGGAGCGCAAGGCTTCTCAGCTCTTCTTCAAACCCAAGACTTTTGAAGTTTGCAGTGGGGTTTTGAAATCTTTCCAAACTGCCTTCATATTCATTTTCTGTGAATAATGTATATTCCAGCCCACACAGGGATGGTCAACGCCACAAAACAGTGTCAGAAAGGTGTTCCTGTTGAGCCGTCCTCCTCCGTGTGGGTCCCCGTCCTTGTGCCCTCGTGTTCCTCTAACATCCATGCAGTGTATTTTTCACGCACACGTACACACAAAGGAAAAGCCAATGAAACAGCTCACCTGTGACTTCCCTGACGGTCGGCAACAGAGCAGGGCCGCCCTAACAAATCTCTCCCTTTTTTGGCTTATCGCAGGACCCCGCTTCCCCGCCTGAGGCTCCGCATGGGGGTTTGGGGCGATTTCATTATTTAGCAACTGAGGGTCTTAGTCAAGGGGCTGCGGCTTAGCCCCAAACACGCCCTGACATGTTCCTCCTGCAGAGAGACCCCTGCCTGGGCGGCCCCCACCCCGTCACCCTGTCCTGGGGTACACCTACAAGGCATCAGGCCTAGGCTCTTGTTCTAGGGTCCCCCTCACAAGACACAGAGTCGGCACCGTGCCCAGACGTTCACGTCCTTCTCTGTGAGGTCCCCTCTCCTGCCGCAAACAGAATGCTGCAGGGACAGACCCTGCGGTTGTAGTGCCTCTCGGGTCTGGAAACCGTCCGGTGGAGGTAATCCCTTTGTGCGTGCTTTGAACGCCTTTGAGTCCCGCCAAAGGTGGACGACAGTGCAAGAATGACGACTGTCATCGGTAGGCAATTGCAAAGACCCAATCTGTTAGAACCGGAGAGGCTGACAGTCATGAACTTGGGGATTGTGCTGGACGCGCCCTCTGGTGGACAAAGAGAATGCTGCCTTTCGGTGTTTACCAAGCTGCTAAAAAATTGTATTGAGCTGTATTAAATCCATTTGATAACTTTAATAAAGTCAAGAGTATTGTCTTAGCTTCCAAAATGGATTGGTAAATTTATTTAATGTTTTTTAAAAGGGTCTGTGTCCCCTTTTTTATTATTATTGAAGATTTTACTTATTTATTTTTAGAGAGCGGGGAAGGGAGGGAGAACCAGGGGGAGAGAAACATCAATGTGCGGTCACCTGTCACACCCCCAGCTGGGGACCCAGGACGCAACCCAGGCCTGCGCCCTGACGACGAATCGAATAGGCCCCCTTTCGGTCCGCAGGCTGGCGCTCGATCCACTGAGCCCCACCAGCCAGGGCTCTTTAACGTTATTGAACTAACACAGTGGCGAGGAGCACAGGATTTAAAGACAGCCTGTGTTTGACTCCCTGCAAAGCCACTTTTCAGCAGTATAAACCAGCGATTTTCAACAAGTGTGTCTCGAGAATTTTGAAAACATGCAACACCTGACTGTTTGGTCAGGGTCACCGAGCTCTTTCCCTTAGACCGCCCAATTTAAACGATGACAGCAGCCAACGCAGCCACAGCCATCGGTGTGAATGCTCTGTCCTGAACCATAAATATACAGGTCATATGATAAAGCTGCATCTTTTTTTTTAATTCTCACCTGAGGATATGTTTACTGATTTTAGAAAAGAGAGGAAGGGGGAGAGAGAAAGAAAGAAACAGCGATGTGAGAGAGGGACAGCTATCAGTTGACTCCCATATATGCCCCAACCTGGGATCAAACCTGCAACCCCGGCATGTGCCCTGACCGGGGACTGAACCCACACCTTTGGTGTACTGGACGATGTTGCAACCAACTCAGCCACCCAGCCAGGGCTAGGGCTGCATCTTATTGGTCATGTCCCATAATAAGATTGTGTCTGATTGGTTAATTCTTGGTACCAGAAACCCTTATAGACAAGCATGGGCATCTGTTTTCTTAAGCAGTCACTTTGGAGCAGAAAGGATAGGTAATTATTATTATTACTTTTCTGTAAATCAATCAAAGTTATGCCTTTTTTGTCAGATCAGCAAAAATATACATATTTTTGGGTGTGTTGCAGAATTTTAGTAATTAGTTTATGTGTGCCATGAGATGAAAAAAGGTCGAAAATTGCTGGTATAAATTTAGGCAAATTATTTGAACTTTCAATGCTTCCGTTTCCTACCCTATAAAATACCTCATTTTATTATTTATTGTTGTGATAGCTAAGTGGGAAAACACATGCAAAGGGCTTAGAGCAGAGCCTAGTACTAAATAAATGTTAATTCTTGATTTTTCAAAAGCTGCTGGGAAGTCAGGTGTCTGATTCAAAGGTATCTTCTCCAGAAACCTTTTACTCACCAAGGACCTTTGCTTTGATTAGTCCCAGAGCGACCAAAACCCCTACCTTAGAAGCTGACACAAATAATAAAAGTAAATAATAAAAAGTACATGAGTAAGGCAATTGGGACCTACAGCCTTCTCAAATCTAACAGATAAAAAGCCAGCTAAATTTTTCAGGGAGCTTTGCTTCCAAATTAACAACCAGCCTGGACTAAAAGGGGCTGTGAACGTTCGGGACTAAAAATGACTCTTAGACCTGATTTGGGGTCCAGTGCCTGTACCCCCAAACTCCCCAGCCCTGGGCTTCAGGCGCACGCCTTTCCTTCTTCCTCCGCGACGTGGCCCCAGCCACGGCCCATGCCACCCCATGCTCATAAATCCCCAGTCCCTGCCCTGATGCTTCATCATTTTTCTCATACATTTTTTATTCACATATTATAAAATTCATCCATTTAAAGTGTACACTTTGGTGGGTTTAAGTATATCCACTAAGTTGTGCAAGTATCACCACTGATTCCAGAATATTTTCATCACCCCAAAAAGAAACTCTGCATCCATAGGCAGTCACCCCCACCCGCCCCTCCCCCGGTTCCAGAGGGGGGCTGATCTCTTTCTGTTCCCATGAATTTGCCTCTCCCGGACGTTTCACGTGGATGGAAGCCCACAGCGGCCGGCCGTCGTGCCTGGCCCCTCGCTGAGGGCAATGTTTCCAGCGTCCGCCCGTGCCGCGCCGTGTTATCGGAACCTCGTTCTGTCTGTGTCCGAATGATGCCCCATTGTATGGATGCACAC
>PVJD01018389.1:0-14626 GCA_004026545.1 Mormoops blainvillei | reverse complement strand
GAAGGAAATGAGCTGGTGGTTGGATAATTTCTGCCGTGATGTTTACAAGATGGCGACCACCAAAGCCAAGTGATTAACCTATCTATGAACAACAGTAGTTTCTCAGGGTCACTGTCCTTGAACCCAACAGTCCATTATGAGCGTCACTGCCCACCGAGGTCAATGTCGAGAGAGGAGGAGGGAGCAGGGGTAGGACTGTAGGGGCCACTCAAACTCGCTTAGGTAGAAACTATTGGTGCTTGACTCTCACTAGGCTAAACTCAAGATTTGATCAAATCAAGTGATAGGGATCCTGGTGGGAGGAGGGAGGGCACATCTCCAGAAAAATGAAAAGCAATACAACTTTACCATAAAGCCTTTAAAACCAGTTCCGTGCTGCTCAAGGACCAAGAGCGACGGCAGCAGACCCAGCAGCAGCAGCACAAGCGTTGCTGCCTTTGTCCCCACACAGCCTCTAAGCGTGCTGACACCAGATTGCTAAGAGCATTTTTATACTCAGAACTGCCCTATCCCCGGGTCCCCAAACATATGGACACTGCCTTAGCCTCTTGGAAATCAGGTAGACCATACTCTAAGTTGACTCTCCCCCTCCCTCCCTTCCTCCCCCACCACCCAGCCCCAGGCAAGGCTGACTCCTCCCAACCAGAAAAGCTATTCAAGTGTGTGTGCTGTGTCCATTTCGCAAACCCACAAAAACAGGACCCCAATGCAACAAGTAGTACATGACTATTCCTAGCAAAATTCTCTCTTACTTTAGTCCCGAAGATTCTTTTTTTTTTTTTGCAGTGACCTCTTCACACCGTGGTAACCCCCCTTTTCTCCCCACAGTGATATTTATATATGTATTTCTGATACATATATCTACCCATCCAGAAAGAAGCAGTTCTCACAGTGTTGCTAGTTTTTTGCTTCTCTGTCCCCACCCCACTCCCGCAGCTGTCCCGAAACCTCCGAAGCTTCATCTTGTGTCCCCGCACAGAGCGATTCGGGCTGACCTAAACCAGTTTGCATGATTCTTCTCTCGTGATTTGGTTGCACTTTAGACATTTTTGTGCCATTATATTTGCATTATGTATTTATAATTTAAATGATATTTAGGTTTTTGGCTGAGTACTGGAATAAACAGTGAGCATATCTGGTATATGTCATTATTTATTGTTAAATTACATTTTTAAGCTCCATGTGCATATAAAGGTTATGGACATATCATGGTAATGACAGATGCAAGTTATTTTATTTGCTTATTTTTATAATTAAAGATGCCATAGCATAATATGAAACCTTTGGTGAATTCCTTCTAAGATAAAAATAATAATAAAGTGTTACGTTTTATTGTTTTTCCCCCAATGTCTTTCATTGTTATTCTTTAAAAACTTCTTGAATGAGACTTTCTGAACACGAAGCTAATGGCTGATTCATTTCTTAGAAATTGCCCCTAATTTAAAGTAGCAATATGCAAATGAACATGTTTAAAATCAACATTTTCCTGATTGCCGTAAAATCATTTAGCGGCTCCCATGGCCCTCACAGGAGAACTGCACCCCAAATTCTTCCCAGGTTCAGAAGAAGCTTGGTGGTCTGGCCTCTGCTCAGCTCCCCGGCTCCAAGACTTGCCCTTCCTCCTGGTTACCAAACTCTACACGCCAGCCATTGGTTCTAGAAAGGGGTCACCCCCTTTCCCCCCAGGCCTTAGTGGAGGCTGCTCTCACTTTCCAGAGGACCTTGTCCGTCACCCTGCACCTGGGCTGGAAGCCCCTCGGCTTGCTCACCAGAGCGCTCCTTGCACCGAAACAGCACCCGGCACGCAGGATACCCTCAGCACTTCAAAGAAATGATTCAGAAAGAGTTGAAAGAGGGGACAGTTGAATCCATGTGACAAGGGAGGCAGTGATGACAGGGACCCAGCACCACGGTCAGATTTCTGGGCTTCGAATCCTGGCCCTGCCGCAGTTTACTGCATGGTGTCAGATACACTTCATCTCAAAATACAGCAGTTTAGTTTCTTCCTCTGTAAGATGGGGGTGGTGATAACCTTCCAGAAGGCTCTTAGAAGGAGATAAAATTAAGTGAAGAGCTTACAACATGTCCAAGAAGCTGTAATGCTTAGTACGTGTTGGCTGCCATCATCACAGGTAGAGGGGATAAGAGCTAAAGGAGGGGAACGGAGAAAGGTTCACGAAAGAATTACACTTAGTTGCTCTTGAAGGACGGCCTTCAGTTGCAGAAAATGGGGGCGGGGGCTTTGCTGGTAGAGATTTTCAGTATTTTTTTTGTTTTTTTTAATGAGCGGCTTTATTAGCAGATTAATTAGCGGACCATGATCGGATGGATTTTCCCCATATTTTAAATTCAGCTGGGAACGTTTTTCTCAATATCATTCATTTCTAACTCCAAATTACATTTTTCCCAAGTTCAGGTGTGCACAGGACAGTTGATAAACACTACAAGAGATGTCACTCCGAGGCCAGAAATGTGTTGCACCCGCTTTTCTCGGACCTGGCCAAGGAAAGAGAGTACATTTATTCCATTAAGATCCTTCATCCTCAATCTTCTAGCTATGTCTGTTTACGCAGAGAGGCCATATATTACCCTACAGTGTAATGTTTACAAATGTAGACCTGGGGTTTCTATGAAGTGAGTTCAAAACCTCATTCCTCCACGATCTCGGCAGCCCTGGGCCAAGTGTCTGATATCTTCACACATTAGGGGTTTTTGTACATATGAAAATATCTCTATGAAGCAAAGATAAATAATAAGCCCTCCCTCCTAGAGGGGTGGTGAGCATTAAGCAAGTTCCATGTAAAGCACTCAAAACAGAGCTTGGCACGTAGCAAGTGCTCCCAAATAGTACTTCTGGGACACTCAACAAATGTAATGATTAACACCTACATGACGACTGTCACCGTCATTTCAATTCTCCTCCCACCCCTGACACGGGTCTTGAGGTGCCATTGTGGATGAAGGTGTTTATTCTTTTTTTCCTTTTGTGGATCACTACAAGTTGCTTTTTAATCAAGATTTTATAACCTGGAATGATAAAAGATGGCAAATTACAAGGAACACCTGCGCCCCATCACCGAGCTTAGGGAATGAAAGAGCACAGCAGGCACGGCCCCTGTGTGCGCCTCCCGGGCCCACTCGCACCCCAACAGTCTGTGGCTGGACCATTAGAAAAAGCCATGGCTTTAAAGGATAGAGTTTCTTGAATTATTAAAACACACTTTAAAATTTTTCTAAATTTCTATTGGCCCTTCAAAAATTTCTATCAGCTTTTCAAAAGAGATCATGGAATGGCCTGTGACTCTGTGATATAAGAAAAGGAAAAAAGGTCATGTCCCATGGAACCTACAAAAATGCCACAGCGGCTATCAGCACAGCCCCGGAATCAGCGCTTCTCAGACTTGCCGAGGCTTCGGGTCGCCCGGGAACCGCGTCGAGATGATTCGGGGTCTCTCCGGGTGAGGCCCCAGAGCCTGCACTTCTAAGATGCCCCCAAGCGATGCTGATGCTGCCGCCCCACGGGGCGCGCTTTGAGCAGCAAGGTCCCAGCTGTTTCGACGTGACCGAACCGAAAAGGCTCCACGCTCGGGACCTTCATGCAGCCACCGCAAGGCTGCTGCTACGGCACCATCATTCCACACCCTTGCTTTAGTAGTTCCGCATTGCCTAGAAGACAAATATCAAGCATCCTGACTCCAAATTTAGGCCCCTGAGAACCCGGGCCCTTCTCTCCAGCATGCGCCTCCAACTCTGTTAACGCTAACTCCTCGTTTTTCCCCCAAAGACACCATGATCATTTCCGCCTCGTTAGTTTCACGCATTATCTTCACGTATCTCATTCCTTCTAAAGAATAGTCTTCTGGGCGAGGCTGGTACAATATTTGCCAATCGATAAATGCGATACACCACATAAACAAAACGAAAAACGAAAACCACATAATCACATCCATAGGTGCAGAAAAAGCATTTGATAAAACCCAGCATCATTTATGATAAAAACTCTCAGCAAAGTGGGAATAGAGGGATTGCTCCTCAACATCATAAAAGCCATATGTGACAAACGCACTGCCAGCATCATACTCAATGGGCAAAAACTAAAAGCGTTTCCCTTAAGATCAGGAACAAGGGATGTCCGCTTTCACCTCTCTTATTCGACACAGTACCGGACGTGCTAGCTACAACAATCAGACAAGAAGAAGAAATAAAAGGCATCCAAATTAGAAGGAAGAAGTAAAATTGTCATTATTTGCAGATGACACGATATTGTACATAGAAAACCCTAAAGACTGTACAAAAAAAGCTACTGGGGCTAATAAATGAATTCAGCAAAATAGGATGCAAAATCAATATTCATAAATCAGTGGCATTTTTATACAGCAATAATGAACTATCAGAAAGAAAAACTAAAAAAAAAAATTTATGATGGGAACAACAACAAAAAAACATAAGGTACCTAGAAATAAATTTAACCAAGGAAGTAGAAGACCTGTACTCAGAAAACTATAGGACATTGAAGAAAGAATTTGAGGAAGATACAAATAAGTGTAAGCATAAATTGGAAGAATTAACATCATTAAAATGGCCATACTACCCAAAGTAATCTACAGATTCAATGCAATTCCTATCAACAAATCAACAAACAGCAAGTGCTGGCGAGGAAGTGGAGGAAAGGGAACCCTAGTGCACTGTTGGTGGGAATGCAGACTGGGGCAGCCACTGTGGAAAGCAGTATGGAGATACTTTTAAAAATTAAAAATGGAACTGCCTTTTGACGCAGTGATCTCAATTCTGGGAATATATCCTAAGAATCTTGAAACAATAATTCAAAAGAATACAGGTACCCCTATATTCATAGCAGTGTTATTTACAATAGCCAAGTTCCAGAAATAGTCCAAGTGCCCATCAGTAGATGAGTGGATAAAAAAGCTGTGGTACAGCGCTGGCCAGGTGGCTCAGTTGGTTGGAGCATTGTCCTGTGCACTGGAAGGCTGTGGGTTCCATTCTCGGCCCGGACACATAGCACCTGGGTTGCAGGCTGAACTCCTGGTTGGAGAGCACACTGGAGGCAAATGACCAATGTTTCTCACATCAATGTTTCTCTCTCTTTCTCTCTCTCTCTCTCTCTCTCTCTCTCTATCTATCTATCTCTATCTCTATCTCTATCTCTATCTTAAATCAATAAACATATCCTTGGGCGAGGATTAAATATACATATATTTATATATAAGTATAAATATATACATATATATATATATTTAAAAGCTGTGGTACTAATACTACTTGGCCATAAAAAAAAGGAAATCTTACCTTTTGTGACAGCATGGATGGACCTGCAGAGTATTATGCTAAGAGAAATAAGCCAGTTAGCGAAAGACACATACCACATGATCTCACTTACATGTGAAAACTAATGAACAAAATAAACTGACCAACAAAACAGAAACAGACACATGGACACACGGACACATGGAACAGGCCGACAGTTGTCAGAGGGGAGGGGAGAGGAGGGACAGGATGAAAGAAGGGGAAGGGGTTAGCCAAAGAATGTACATGCATAACTCACAGACACAGACAACGGTGTGGGACGGCCAGAGGGCAGTGGGGGCTGGGTGGAGGCGGGCAAAGGGGGAGACATGGGGGCACCTGCAATAGTGTCAACAATAAAAATAACGAAAAAAATATCCAAGACAATTGTGAATAAATGGAAATAGGTACCACTCCTGTCATGTTCCCCATTTAATTGAAATGGTATTAATATTTGGCTATCAATAATAATATTGTTTGCTGCCTTTTTCATAAAAATCTTTTTCTACACTTCAGTACTTTTTTATTTCTATTTTACTTGGCATTTTAACGATGACTGACTCCTGCACGGATTTGCTCAGGATCTGCTGATGTGATCGCACAGTTTTCTTTGTTAATCTGTCGTGTCATGGATTATGTTGCCCTGTCTCCTGATGTATAACTATATTTGCATTTTTAGAATACACTCTATTTGGTTATAAAAATATACACATTGTTCTACCCAACCCCTTTTCATTCACTGAAGCCTGTGTCAGCATGGCCTTTACTCAGCATGGCCAAGTTTATAGCCAGTCACACTGCAGACGGCTACAAGGAGAGGAGATTTAGTCATCCTCCTATGCCAGTGCCTTTCTGGGCACAACACTGTCGTTCATGAAGCATTTGTGAATGGAGGAAGGGAGGGGGGAGTGGAGAGGGAGGGAGGCGGGGAGGAAGGAAGGGAAGGAGGGAGGAAGGGAGGAAGGAAATCTTTCCTCCAAGAACAACTAATCCATGGCTTTTCCTCCAGTAAGATGCTGGGGGATGGAGGGTACGTTGCCATGGTGAGTAGAGAAACGAACTCCAGGTGCCATGTCTGTATCCTTAAGCCCGCCAGCTTGCAACGAGACACTGTTACTCTATTTTTTCTCCAGCACTAGCCCTGATAAATCTGTACACTCGCTGTCACTTTCTCCTTGTAACCCGAGCAACAAAAGGGTCATCAACAAACACGTTTAGATATTTGCTAAGTCGTGCAAGGCATCAGACTGGAGAGCTGAGCCCAGAAGGAATATGGCCATCTGCAACTCAAGCTATGTCATGTTTTCTTGTATTTTGTCACGTAGTTGTTATAATACTCCTGAGTTCACTAATTCTTCTTCCCTGTGCTCAGGCTCCACCATGAACTGCATTCCCCACGGCCCTTTGATTTTTCTTTTTTTTAAATTAACCTCAAGGAAGAACTTGAGGGCCCAAGTGAGACAGCGGCCAAGCCAACCCCACTACTTTACTGTGAAATATGAAGAGCACTGCACATCGCTCCATTTTGCCAGTCGATGCCCAGTTATTGAATAAGTGTCGACGGAGGACCCGTGTGCTGCTCGACACTGTAGCTGGAGGCAGCGTGCCGCGGACTAAGCTGAGAACTCCCTAATCCAAACCCTTGCTTGCCAATTAAATGCATCTCTGCTCCCCACTGTCTACTGAGGGATTTGTGGCTTCCAGTTGAGGACAGAAGGCTATTCTCAACTCTAACAGAATTAAGTCACACTGCAGGTGTACTATGCTGTAGAAAAACCAGACACAGTATTATGTCCCATAAGAGACTATTGGTGGTTCCAACATTTGGTCAAAATCCTGGAACCAATTCTAATGACAGCCTGCTCACCGGTCTTGGGATTTCTGGAAAGTACAATCACTCCAGGCCGTGGCTCATTCCTTCCACACAGCCTGGGCCCCTCTCCTCTCACCCCTTACCCATCAGAAGACTGCTAGGACTACCGACAGTGGCACCTCGGTCCTCGTCATTCAATTGTTCCGGCACTCGGGAGGAGTGCCAACACCAACGAGCATCAAACGATGAAGCATTTTCTCTTGTGGGGCGGCGTCATGACTCACACAAGTTCCAGCAAGTGCGAGCAAGCGCCGAGTGCGGAAACACTTTTTTCTCGTCAAAATGCAGCGAGTACGGGGTTTGACCTGTTCTCAAGCCCACACATACGAAGGAATGACTATATTTGGAAATCTTGCAGCTTGTTAATCCCTTCATACTTTATATCCTGGTCATGATCAGTTAAGAGCTAAGCCTCTCTGACACCAAACCCCTCCCCTCCACACGCTGTCATATTGCTTCGCTTTATGACCTTTTTCCTTGCGTCACCCCCCTCCTGCTCTCCTTCTTACAAACTTTGCCCATTTCTGGGTAAACACAGTCCATTGTGTCTTCACCCTCTCTTCTAAGAACCCCTTCTGCTTCTTGTCTTAATTGAACCCTGGCTCCTCAAAGAACACTGTCCCCTGTAGTCTTCCCAAATGGTGGCTCACTTTTCTAAATCTTGGGGGTTCGCGTGCTTCTTGCTCCCAATGCTGCCCCGCACTGTGATTCTGCCACTGCCCTATAAGATTCTGACCAACTCAGGCTTCAGTTATTACTATCTGAATGTTTGTGTCATCCCCCTGCCAAAAAAAATGTATATGCTGAAATACTAACTTCTGAGGTGATGGTATCAGGAAGTGGTTAGGTCATGAGGCTGGGTCCTTCATGAATGGGATTAGTGCCCTTATAAGAGAGACCCCAGAGAGCTCCCTCCCTGCTCCCACCATGTGAACACTCAAATCTGCCAGCAGCCTTCCAGCCTCCAGAACTGCAAGAAATGCATTTCTGTTGTTTATAAGCCACCCAGTCTATGGCATTCTATCATAGCAACCCCAAGGTACTAAGACATAGGCCACCTGGCTTCCCTCCTGTCTTTGTCACTGTGTCTAGCCCCAAAATACCTTAGAATGGTGTTGACAGGCGTTGCCTCTCATTTATCGACAATGTTGGTGACAGACTCATGGTTGCCTTTATCATTCTCAAGTCACATCATCACTCGGGACAAATTCAACATTCATGAGCCCTGGCTGGGTAACTCAGTTGGTTAGAGCATGGTCCCAGTACACCAAGGCTGTGGGTTCAATCCCCAGTCAGGGCACATATAAGAAGCAACCAATGAATGCATACATGAGTGAAACAACAAATCGATGCTTCTCTCTCTCTCTCCCACTTCCATTCTCTGTCTAAAATCAATTTTTTTTTTAATTTTAAAAAACACACTCATGGAAATGATTCATCTAGGGTTCAAACTCATAACCCTTCCTCAATCCCACCCCATATGCGCACCTGGGAATCAGCAGGTACACATCAGTACAGCTGCACATGGTTTACTCCGCCACTGATTCTCTTCCGGCTTCCAGTATCATTTATTTTTCCTAGAATCTAGATGCAATTAACTGTAGCAAAACAGTGCTCAATACTATGTAAGCCTCATTTTAGGTTCTTTAAACTACCTCAGCATTTGTAAATGTGAATTTCATAGCAGACCAGTTAAACATGTTGCCCTTTTCTGAAACTGGCACAATTCTGCAATCTCATATCCAAAATTCCTCCTGACTGCAACATCCTTTCCCTTACAGCGCTCGGGTTCATTTATTTGCACTGCGCCAGTTCTTCAACCTTCCTCCGGCCTCCACGCCTTTGACTTCTACATCCTCCCGATCTTTCAAACCCCTCCTATCACCATGCGCTCCCTGCCCAGCCTTGAACCCATGGTTAATCGCTTCAAGCATGCGATGGCATTGCCCTCAAATAGCTTGCCCCATCAATCTTCTATCACACTCAACTGGAAAAATCCGAACCCTGAAGCCTGCCTCCTCAGCCAGAGGAAAACTATCATACTGCCATACACAGACCTGGTGTCACTCAAAATTCATCCCCTTCGAGCTCTTCAGGACCCTCAGTGCCACCTGGGGATCTTCTTATCCATCCCTGTGCAGCTCCCTTTTCCACTCTCCATAGCAATGATTAACTTTCTCCAATCCATTCAAACCTCCCACTCTGCCACCTCTAATGCCCAGAAGAAAATCTTGCCTCCTACCACAGACAAATTAGAAACCATAATACCATGGAAACTCCCTCAACACCCTATCCACCCCTATCCACACCTATTCTTTTCTATTTTTCTCGCCACAAAACGTGCAGAATTTCTCATCCTGTCTCCGGATAATGAATCCTCTTGAGCGCTGCATCCCGATCATGTTTCCGTCAGGAAGGGTTTCTGGCCCTCAGGTGTGTTGCCTCTCCCACGCCGGCGGCCCGTCCTTCTCCGCTTCCTCTCTGAGTCACTGTGTCAGGGTTTTAGCTGCCACCCTATCTTTCCCATCCCATCACAATCAGCCTTCTTTAAAGAGGTGTCTACATTTATTTTCTGCATTTCCTCACCTTCTATTCACTCTTTAACTCTTTAGAATCTGGCATCCACTTCACCAAAATGACTCTTAAACTAGGCGAAAATACCTCTTGTGGTTAAATCCAAAATCCTTGTCTTAGGTGATTGATCTGCGCTATTTGTCACCAATGAACACCTGTCCTCGTTAAAAGACCTTCCGTGACAATGCTTTTTCTTTCTATAAATGCTCCGACTCGGCCTCTACACCCTCTTCCCGTCCCTTAAACACTGGAGTTCCTCAGCTTTCTGCCCTGGTTGGACCCTCTTCTCTTCTCGTTCTGCCTGTTCTTTGTTGGAAGTATCATCTACCCGCAGATTGCAATCCTTGTTTATGTGTTAATACAAAGCAGGGACCCCCTCTAAAAAAAAAACAAAAACCAGAATTATCTTCTGGAGGGCGGGTCCCTTGTAGTACAGGCCTCCCCCGCTAGGTGAATGTTCTAGGAACCCACCTGTATCAGTGGGCCAGCTGCTGTTGTGAGAGGCAGCGTTCGGCTTCAGTGAATTTTTTTGAAGACTTTGGCAATGCATTTGCTCATTTCACGATGGGTGATTTACAAGGGCACCTGCCCACACCGCGTTGAGCGTTCAGTAGTTTTTGACCAAAAACAGCATGACCCCCGGGGCCCTAACCCTATTCACCCTATCTCGCCAAAAGGGACTTTTTTTTGTTTCCCCAGATGAAAAGAGTCTTCAAAGGGAAATGTTTTGCCAACGTGGAAGAGGTGAAACAAAAAAATGACAGAAGAATGAAAAGGTATCAAAATCAACAAGTTCAAAAATTGTTTTGAGCAGTAGAAAAATGGCCTCCATAGGTGTATTGCATCACATGGAGAGCACTTTGAAGGTGACTGAAGTGTAAACATGTAAGAATAAAAACAAAAGTTTTTAGAGATGAATTCTGGGGATGCTGGAATTTATAACTCCCCTCATAACTCCAAAACTCTGTATTTTCCTTGAAAACTCTACTGAACCTCAGATCCACATATCCAGCTCATAGCCAACTGGATACTTCCACTGCGATGTATGACAGCCACCAAGACCTTAACATATCCAAAACTGAATTCTTCGAACTCCTTCATTTTTCTCAAAGACATGGGTTCCTCCTCTGCATTCCCGAATTCATTGAACAGCATCTCCATCCACCCAAAACACAGGTGCCACCTCTGCCTCCTCTCTCCTCAGCCCTGTCAGCAAATAATAACCATTGATCTCTCCCTAATGATCTCTCTAATCTGGTGACTTACCCACATTCACATTACTGCTATCTGGATTTGAACCCCCTTCTCAAGAGCCTCCTAAATTCTCTCTCAGGCTCTAGGAATGGCCTGTCTTTGCCTCCAAATCCATCCCCTACTCTGGGGCCAAAAGACACTTTCCGGAGGGTAGATCTGATTCTGTCACTTCGCTGCTTCCAAACCATCAAGAGCAACTCTAATACATCAGGAAAAGATACGTGCTGCTTGGTATGTAACATAAGATGCTCGGTGGCCTGGTCACTTCTTACTTTTCAGCCTCACATCTTGCTGACTGACTAGGCCCTTATCCTCCTTCCTGTCACCGTGAGCTCCAGCCATGCAGGTTGTACAATTTCACACATTTACCTTGCTTCCTTAACCTTTGTTAATGCTGTCATATTAATAGTGTAGTAATGCTATGTTAGTATTATTCTATCACACACATGCACACATTCATATTTCCATGTGTGGGTAACTGCTATACATCCTGTGGGACTTGGTGAAATTATCACTTCCTCCAAGAAGCCTTCTATGATTACCTCAGACTGAGTTAGGTACTCTCTCTACTGTTTTTAAAGTGCCTGGTACCTGCTTCTCTCCTAGAGAGTTTAAATTGCCTGTTGACATGGTTTCCTTCCCTCAATGGGCTATGTGCCCTTTGAGAGTCAGGTCAGTGTCTTGTTTCGAAGCTGTGTGCCCACTGCACAACACAGTGCCTGGCACATAATAGGTTCTCAGTGCTTGTTGGATTTAATTGAATGAGCGCATGGCACAGTTAAATTCATTAAAATGTGACCATTCTCTTTCCAGAAGATTTTGTGTTGGGGCAGCAGCCAAACACATGTGAGACACACAAACTGCCCTTGGCATCTACAGGTATAAACACTCTGGTAGGAAAGGTGGCAAAGGAAATGCAAAAGCCAGTCCCAAAAGAGCAAATACAGTAGGGTTATTGAGGTGAAAAAGGTTTAAGATATGTACATTTTCACTCATCAAACTGGAAAGGTTTTGTAAACAATAATTTCCAGCGTTGATCAGCATGTGAAGAAGAGAAACTGTCAAACACCACCGATAGGAATTGCAAAGTGGACTACCTTCGGGGCGGCAGTCTGTCAACACCTGAACAATGTCTTAAAGTTTTACAAAGCCTTTAAACGACAAATTCCACATACAAAAATGTAGTCTAAGAAAATATCCACAGTCAACATTTTACTATGGAGATACCTACTGCAAAAACTTTTCTGTTACAAAATAAACAAAATTCATATATATTTACAGTACATTGATTCAAGAAATTGTGGTGAAACAATATTTGGTCATTAAAAAGGGTACAAAGCAAAAAAATAAAAGAATAAAAAATAAATAAAAAGGATACAGAGGAAATGTTTAAGAATATAAATGAAGAAAGAATAGCAAAATGTATATACAGTATGATCTCATTTTTGTAAAAATATTTACATATATGTACATATACACATATATCTATGTTTATATGAGACTAAAAGGTTACATAGTAAAATGTTGATAGTGACTGTTTTTTGTTTCATAGAGTTACTTGCCATTAGGCTTTGTGTTTTTTTTGAGGGGGGAGCAGGGGATAAATCATCTTCAGTATTTTTACAATGCATTATATTTATAAGACAAAAATAAAAAACAAAAGAATAAAAATTAAACTGCAGGCCTTAAACAAATTAGTCACTTGTTACTGTAAAACTACTCTATGTTGACCTTAATGGATCCAAAATATTGATACTATATTCTCACCACATATAGTTACGTAAATGGCCTCATTAACGTAGCCAACTCCCTTGCCCTTGATATATTTAATTCCCAGATACTCATATATAAATCCAGTGATTTTAACATTTAAGAGATATGTGAGGTTTTCAAGAAAATCACTGAGTTACGCAACTCAAGGTCAAGGCCATTTATGCACCATGCAACGTCGCTCTCCAGAGCCTCCTAAGTGCCAGGCTCTGCGCTGCTCGTGGTCCAGGGGTATTAACCCCCGTCATCCCTACAAAACAAGAACAGCTCATAATTTCTCCTTAATTTTCGTGAGTGAAAAGCACTTCTTACCAGGGTGCACATTTGCTGTTCCCTTCCACAGGACGGTGAAGCCACCAGGACGGCATAATGTTTTTAGCCATTTTCCCAAATTGGAGAACAGATCCACACCTGACCGTTGTCCCCTCCTGACTCTCTCCTTGGCCCTAGGGCCAAAGGCAACCATTTGCAAAGCCATCTTGCTTTAGGGGAGGCTCTATCCGTACTCAGGGAAGAGAGCAAAACCGACCGTCCCGCTCTCGATTAAACCGTTCCTCAGCCTTCGCTATTCCACTAAATAACAAATGATTCTATGTTCTAATGAACTAAAACCACTTGCCTTGTTAGACTCTAGAGGGGAAACAGCAGACCTGGAAGTGGAGTTTTACAGGACCCACGGCCACGCTGTCACAAGCTGTCAGAGAAACAAAGCACAGGGGTCTCCAACCCCCAAATCAGCACATACAGTCTGACAGGTGGGTTATGAAATCAGTAAAGAAGGACATTGGGAAACTGCGTATCTCATATAATCTGGTCTATAAGGTTGTCTCACCCTGAAAGACTATTTGTACCCCTTCCCCACACCCTGCATCTTTTAGGAACAGCCATGGAAGCAGAATTAGCACGAGTGCCGGCTCTGAGGTTGCTGCCAGCGGCGGCGGCGCCCACGTTCCCAGCTCAACACCTTGCCTTTCCTGCAAAAGCCCTGCTCTGCCAGCACACGCCCAGCGCCTCAGGCTCAGGGGCTGCGGCCTTAGTGAATGTGACCCTCCCTCCAACCTCTCTTGAACCCTCTGACCCTTCTCAGCAAGTCCTGCTGGGCTCCAAAGGCCAGTCCTCACCCTCTCCGCCATCTGTTTCCTCTCCTGACTTACCAACTCCCTCCCTGTTCTCCTGGAAGAGCAACGCATCAGTTAGTTACGTAGCGTCACTGGGTTTTTGAATCTTGTTTGAACAATGGTAGACTCAGTCTTACTCAGATAGTGGAAATGATCTCCCTGTAAGATAAATTCATGGGCTATTTACCAGAGTAGCTGCAGGGGCCTGGCTGAGAGCCGGTGTCTCCTATTGCCAAAACCTCGTTTCCCTTTATCTTTCTTTTCGTTCCACTTTCTTTTCATTTAAGGTTAATGTTCCTGGGCTTCTTGAAACAGGTGACTCGAGCTATGTTAATAAAGCCAGGTATGATAGCATCTTCCATGACTTCAGCTCTCAAACACCAGGGAGACGAGGAAAAAGTACTTTTAAATGACCACATCCTCTTAATCACATTCCGAGGGAGAGGCCGCTTATCTTGATTTTAATTTTTCAGTCTCCTTTCATCCCTTCCTCTAAAAATATGGCTCAGAGAAAGATCACCCATGAAGCACTTATCAGAAAAACATTACTAACATTTAGTGGGAGCCGGCTGGAGCACAGGGCAGATTAAGGGCAAGGACTAGAAGGGGGGCGGGGGGTGACAATGGTACCTGTGAATACGCTTTACACCCTGTAAGCCCAGGCGATTCATAAACACAAACTTGAACAAATTCAAATTGTAAAGTTATTTGAAAAAACCATGGCCTGAAATTC
>PVJD01018388.1:0-14612 GCA_004026545.1 Mormoops blainvillei | reverse complement strand
AGCACTGAAAAACAAAGACAAAATCCCCAAGTTACCACAGGTATATTATAGTCTGATGTTCAGGTGAACAGAGGCTTGATGTCAGTTCCAGTAACTAGCTTTTGAATTGAGTATAACCAAGGTAGTAATTGATAACATTACCAGAGTCTTTTCACTGAGTCAATACAGAATATTTGAAAACACATCACTGCTATTTTCCCAGACATTTAAGAGGATTTTCTAAGTGTGAAATAGAAGGATATTAGACAGCGTGCTATTTGCTCTCACTAAAATGGGGTTGAATTGGCCAAGCATATCCCCATTGGGATTTTGGAAAAGCTACCACTAGAAAATGATGTATTACTGGTTTTTATATCTCACTTTAATTAATAAATTATTTGGTACCTGCTAAAATCAATTATAGGGATAAAACAGTAAATAAAACTTATTCTGTTCTATGGGAGTTTAAATTTGAAAGAACATAATGTTGATATAACAGAGTAAATAAAATTGCAGCTGATTTTATTTCTTTTTTTATTCAATTAACTACAATATAAAATAGATTTCTATTAAATCTATTAAAGTAAGTTTTTTTCTATTATGCTTATATTTTATTGAAAACAATGGACTACTGAAAGGGATAAACAAAAGATATATATTTAGAAGTATCCAGAGAAAAATAAAAATTAAGTAGGCATTTTGAGTGTGCTTTCTCAAGATTCATAGAAGTATATCTGATTGCTCTATGACTACATTTAGGAATATACTGATAATCATCATCTGGATAATAGAAAAGGGAAAGAAAAAAGAAAATTATAAAATCTTGGTTCACTTAGAATTTCACAATTGAGCCCAAAATATGATAAGTCCTTATTCTGAGTGGAGAGCCCACAATACTTTTTCTCCTAGTCCCATAGGACAATTATGACTTTCAGATGAAAGTTTGAAGGGAAAAAGTGCATTATGCTATTTTTGTTCTTATGGTTGTTCCCTGATTCCTGCACATTCAGGATTCCTTTCAAATTGTAGCAGATATTTAGCTATGTCCATTCCTCCATTGCTATTTCCTAGCTTTGCCTGGAGCTTAGGGGAGGAAAGAAGCAAACATTTGTATTCTGATCTGTATATGAACTGTCTTCCTGCCCTTTCAAGTCCCAAACCACAGCACCCCCAACCCCCCCACCCATCTCCTTAGCTTAAGATGACATATAAGCTTGAACTACTCCATATGTCCTTGGGTCTCAAATTCTTATGAAACCCCCATCTGTAAAATTTAATTAATTTAGCCCTTTTCTCCTTTTTATTTGGCTCATGTTAATTTATTACTCCAGCCAGAAGGATTTTGAAAGGTGGAAAGAAACATTTTTTAGGCTCCCACAATACAAAAATATTACTTTTCTAAGCATGAATAAACTTTACTCAGTATCTAGGTCTCTCTGAAATTAGCTCTGTTTGAGCTCTTTTTCAACATTAACTTTTTTGACTTGTCATGCACTTTATAGTTGAGAAATCTTAATCTGATATAGAACATAACTAAACTGTTATGGATATAGTATAAAAATTATTTTATTGATATTAGCATTACTATTCACTTATATCTCCTGGGTCATCACAAAATTACACTCCCTTGATTTTAGAACAGATCTATATTTAAATAATCCAAATCCTGTCTATGTAGCTCTTTGAAATAACTTCAGAAATGTCATGTTAAAATTTGAAAATCTGCTCCTTAATAATACTTGCTATAAAAAAACAAGCAGTTTGTTTTTTACAGTACAGAAATTCTTTAGGTTTATCATTCACTTATTTAAATTTTTCGTTATAATTTCAGAAAAGGGGGATATCTGACCATCATAATATAGATTGGCATATTGAAAATCATAAATGAAATATTTTCATTTAAATTACTGAATCATAAATTGGTGCAAAGAGATATTACTATGATCCTTATGTATGATTAATATTTTTTCAAATTAATTATGTTCTAAATAGGTCAGAACATGTCAAAATACTTGTATAATTATAATTAGGAAATCATTTTCCTGAACTATGTAATCTCAATACAAGTTATACCGATGGCATTGCTTATATTCTATTAAAAAATATACACAAGAAAGAGGAAAATCCATTCAGTTTGGGGATTTTTGCTATGAAATACTTGACAAATGTGTATTTATAAATTCGCTGTAACTAGCATTGCTTTATATTTCACTCCTGTATTACATAACGAATTACATAACGAAAGGTATTCTTCAACAATTGCAAAACACCTCTCAGCAAAAACTGTCACATCATTAGGCCATCAGTACCTTTTTTTCATCATTACATTTACTTTAAGGGAGCAGTTACACTGGTCATTATAAGACAAACAAAAAACATCATCATCTCACTATTAGTTTCATTGAAGTTCTTATGGGGAAAATTCAATTTTAATTCAGACTTCCACACCCACATACAAAATACGTTTCATAGTCTTCCCTTACAAATATTTTCAATTTAAAATTGTTTGCTGATTAATTTAGCATATTTCTGTCTACTTTGAATTCATACTTTAAAAATTCTGGATTTGTCTGAATTAGAGTTTTCTGAGCTAAATGATTCAATGTTATTTTTTTAATTTGACATTTTAAATTTAAATTTTAGAGGACAATTATGTTTTCATTATGTAGAATATAAGATGCTATTTATTTCTTAGTAAAAAATGCATGTTCTCATCCTGTTGAATTTTTGGAAAAACTTATTTGCTATCTTTAATTGCATGTTATTTTTGCTGTATTTGGATCTTTTTACTTTGTCAAAGAGCTAATTATCTTAAAAAATCTTTAAAGTTTTCTTAGTTTCTTCTCTGCTGCTAAGGCACTGGAGTAGAAGCCATAAGAATTTCCAATCATTTTTTTCCTCCAGTACCTTCAAAGTAGATTTACTGCAATTTTGTAACTGGAACTTGCTCTTAATTTGGTGAGTAAACTAACATTTGGAAAAAATACTCAGCAGTAAAAGACTGATATGCAAAATTTTGTTTCAAGATAGACTGTGAGGTTCATGAAAAATTTTTATCAGGAAAGTTAGATAAAATTTAAGACAGATAGGGAATCATATTTTAGTTACCAATTTTAGTTATTTAGATTTCATATGTGTGACTAGATAATAATGGGCGTGTTTTTAGTTACAAAGTGACTTCACAACAGGTGAAAATGCGCCTATTACATAATTGCAATTTCTATGGTTGGTCTTATCCAAATGTATATCCTATAAGCAAAATCACTACAAAATATCTCAGAGATAAATGAGCAACTTGGGTCAATCTTGTGGTTATTTAAAGAATCAGTGTGATATAAAGAAAGATGTTATCTATGTCCTGAAAATTGATTTTTTTCAAATTTGTCCCGCTATGTACAGTTCAACTAGTGACTCCTTGTTCTTAACTTATTTCCCTCCCTGGATAGATCTCTAAGAGACAGAAATTGATCTGAAAGTAAAGGGAATTCCATCAAAATAGGATAACTTCACCATATTACCAAGGAACCTTGCATAACTAGAAACTATCAAAGAGGGTAAACTATCTTGATCTCCCAGGAAGTTTTCTGTTGGCATGAAACAGGAAATATTAAATGTCTGGTAAAAATAATACAACTACATTAAAAAGAGCTAATATGTAGTTAGAACTCAAAAACCTCTGAAATTTTGAGTAGCATGATGATAGTTAAAATAGGGACCAAAAAGAATTTGGTTGTTAGTATCAATGAATCAAGGTATCATCTTCTTTTATTCAAGAGAGGATATTGAGACATTCAAATGGCACATAAAAGAATTTTTTTATTAAAAATTCTTAATACCTGCTAAGTAGAATTTGGAAATAATTATTCAAATACATGAAATCCTCATGACCCTTCCAATTGTGTTCATTATCAGAGACACATTCTTGGAGGCTTAGTTTGGATACTTCAGTTCCATATTTCTCTGTGGGTAAATCATCATTCATTCAATAAACTGTTATTGATCTCTTTTTCTGTGCCAGGAGTTGGAATAGAAACTATTAGAGTAGGAAAAAAAATGTCCATTGCCCAGAATCACCTCTCACACAAAAGACATAGATGTTAGCAGGTAAGTTACAAGACAATGAAGTTCTTTTGAACAATAAACAATGAAGTGCACATGCTCTGCCTGGAGGAATCATAGATGGCCCTACACAAGAGGTAACATTTGATGTGACAGATGTTAAAGAATTTGCCAGGTACAGAGAGAACCAAGAGCATTTGAGGCTGAAGAAATAATATCTTGTCATTACAATGTGTAGATCCTCTATGGCTGGCTCCAGGCCTCTACGTTCTGCACACAATGTACCTTTGTTCAGCTAAATTGCCTGCCATTTTTCTCCCAATATTTCAAACCTTACCTGTATGAAGTTATTCTTAGGTTTCCACTGTACCTCCACCTCCTCTGCGGCCTCACAGAATTTGTTCTATAGCTTTACTAGAGCTCTTGTCACTGTATACTATAACGGCTCTTTGGGTGTTTAGCCTCACAGCATAATATTTGCCTCTATTACCCAAGCACCTAATTTAGAACCTGTGTTATAGCATAAACTCAGTCCATAGGCATACACAGATAAACAAATAAATAAATAAATAGCGTTAGACCCTAGAGAAAAAAAGAATGGGATAACCTGCATAGATACAAGGTAAACCTAGAAAAGAAAGATAAATGTTTCTCTAAAGCAAGATGAAGGACTCAGCAGATTCTGTTTTAAAAAGGAAAAAAATGGTACCCATAGTGTCTTACACAAAGCTGTTTTTTTCTTAATTAAGAGGCACATTCATTGCCTTCGTGTAAAAGGGGCAGGGGCTGAGACAGCTGAATGACCAATGGCAAAGTAACTGCTGAACAGAAACATGAATTTAGCTGAAGTTGGAAGCATCAGTTAGCTGCAGTACTGTCTTCCTGACCAGATATTTTACTCCATTAATGCTTGACAATCAACTCATTCAAACGTGTTCATGAGAGCATAGCATGTTAAGAAAATATTGTATAGAGCATATTAGTTATGCATTATATAAATACTAGACCAGAAACTTGGTAACTTAAAATAAGAAACATTCAGGCTCTTAAGTTTCTCTTTCTGTGGGGGTCAGGAAATGGGACTGACCTACTTGGGTGACTCAGGCTCATGCGGTTGCTGTCAGAGTGTCATTTCCAAGGTGGCTCACCTGTATAGCTTCAGCAACAGGCCTCAGTTCCTCACCACCTGGGCTTCTTTCCACAGGCTGCTCGAGTGTTCTTATGACATGGTAACTAATTCCCCCAAAGCAGGTTATGAGAGAGGAGAGAGAGAGAAAAAAGAAAACTAAAATTCCTTTTACAAGCTCATATAATAGGTCATATACCATCATTTCCAGTATTTAAAAAATTTTGTTAGAACCAAGTTATTGAATTCAGTCTATGCTTAAAGATAAGGAAATTCAGCTCCACTTTTTGAAGGAATGTCAAAAATTTGTAGACACATTTTTAATCACCACATGGAGGTGAAATGGTTAGCAAGACACACAAAGCTTTCTTATGTAGGTTATATTCTATATTCTATTTATAGTCTATTTAAGATGAAAAATCAACAAATAAAATTTATAAACAAGGTAATTTCAGACTTTTTTAAAGCCCAGTGAAAGCAATGTACAGGTGTCTTCATTATTGAAGACCTAGGAGCTGAAAGTACTAAACAGACTAGTCAGGACAGACGGCTTCCCGGAGGTTAGCGTGACTGAGAGAGAAGGGGGGAGAGGAGCCATGTGAAGAGCCAGCAGAGGACTTTCCAGGGAGAGGCGCCTACCTGAGGAAACAGCCAAGTCCTTCCTTCCTCCCCTTCCTGCTTTTCTTCCTCTTATTGCCTTTCATTTTTCTTTCACCCTTTCAGACTTTCTGTTGTTGTTTCTTCTGTTCCATGTTATTTCAAAATGCACTGAAGGTGGATTTTAAAAATTCACTTAAAATATAAAAATATTTCAAACAAAATAATTTAACATTGATTTACACACTAAACAAATATTTATGTGGGGTCTATTTTGTTCTAGATATTTTACTAGTTCACTGGTGCATGTATAGTGATTGAAAACAAACAGGGTCCCTTATGAACATTGTAGGGTGGGAGGGAACAGAAGCTAGTTAATCATTCTAATTAATGTCTAATATCACATTGCTACAAAGTTTTTTACGACAAAGGACCCTGTTTGAAAGCACTATAGCAAAAAGACTCTGACTAGATTCATGTGTTACAGTCTTTATTGTGGAAGAAATATATTAAGATATGAAAAACAGAAGGATTTAATTAGGAGAAGAGGGATGGCGAAAGTGTCCCAATAAAGAATACAGTGTGTCTCATGCCCTGTGCTGCTAGAGAAGATGGGCTAGGAGTCAAAAGAGGGGTTTTAAAGGAGAAACAAGGTGCATTTGAAGAATTAACACTGCAGAACAATTAGAACAAGATATATGGCTTACTGGGATAACTCTGGAGTGGCTAGCACTAAACATACTTTTGGGGCTCCTTTGGGGGTTCTTAATGTGCTTATATTCCATTAAAAAATGCTAAAACAATTGGGAAACATGTCCACAAGCATGATGGGAATAAAAGATTAACTATATTGCTAAGTAACCAATAGGGAACAAAGCTTGAGAACCAACTTTCTACATGTTTTAAGTTGAATTGTGCCATCCATCCAAACAGATGTGCCAAAATCCTAACCGCCAGTACCTCAGAATGTGAATTTATTTGGGAATAGAATCATTGCAGATGGGGTTCATTAAAATGAGATCATATTGGAATAGGATGAGCCCTTAATCCAATATGACTGGTGTCTGTTGGAGAGCAAGAGAATTCCCCATCTCTACCCTTCTTCAGTTCTTCTGGTTGGATTGGTTACAAAATAATAAATTTGACACAACTAAATTAACAGGAGAAACTCAATTTAATACACGTGCAGGAGAGGATCACCGTATGATCTTTAAATGAGGCTAAAAGAAATGACTGAAGGAGGCACCTTTTAATAAACTTTTTAGATAAAGAAATAATACATTTTTAAGAAATTGACAGGACAAAGAAAGTGCACCTTAGAAAAGTATCTAAGCAAGGATTGGGTTTAAGTAGTAAATTAGTAAAGTGTTACAAGGTTTGTTTATACAGGCTTTTCCTACTGCAGGCTTTGTAACTCGGGATAACATTGTCTCTGCCAGTATCATGGAGACTTATTTCCTGCTTTTTGGGAGCAGAGTCAAAGAGCCCTTTCTGCTCCTGCTGCTTCTCAGGTGATTTTGGTTTGAAGTAATCGGTATGCCACTGTGGGACAGCCTGCACGGGGTCCCAACATCTCCTCAGAGAGAGAGAGAGACAGGCAGACAGGCAGACAGGCAGACATTCAGAGAGGAAAATGTCATATGAAGACATAGAGACACGGACAACACCATGTGATGACAGAGGAAGAGACTGGGATGATGGAGTTACAAATCAAGGTACTTTAAGAATCAATGGCCTTCATCAGAAATTAGGAAGCAGCAGGAAAAATTATTTCCTACAGGTTTCAGAAGAAGGTTGGCCCTCTCAGCACCTTGATTCCGGACTTCTAGCTTCCAGAGCTGTGAGGCAACACATTTCTGTTGTTTTGACACTCTCACTTTGTTACAGCAGCCCTGGGAAAGTGATAGCATTAGTTTTTCCTGCAAGCATCTGCCTTTGAGTCCCCTCTGAAGGGAGACTTACATTGATTTGTTCATGGGAGATCCAAGGAAAGTGTGCAGAAGATATGAAATAGGCACACTCAGTCTCTTTTCCAGTCTCCCCAGCTAGATAGATGTCCTTTTTGGTGAAGAACAAGGGGAAGGAGAATGAAGAAAGGGTAGAGACTACCTTTTCATCTAAGTGTTTGGAAGTTTTTCTTTTATGGTGTTGGCTAGTAATAAAGAAAGGATGGAAAGTTTCCCTTTGGCCTTATAATCCTCAAGGATTTGGTTGCTTTACCTCAGGCAATTAGAAGAATTTCAAGATTGCTTTATGTGTGTCTTATTTTGTTGTGGCAGAAATTATGGTGTAAAAGAACACAATTAAATTTTCATTTTGAAAAGATGATTTGCCTGCAGTGGGCAGAATGGATTAGAGATCCCAAAGAAAGATGGATAACTCTCACAACTTTAACAGAGAGATGCTAGGAACCTTGCCTGAGATGCTTTTATTGGAAACAAAATAGTCTAAGAGATTTCAATGTAAAAATCTTCACAATTTGATGGTAGATTGAATATGACAGTGGTGGGGGAGGTATGGGAATGATAAATTACTAAGTGAGAAAATTTCAGAAGAAAAGTAAGAGGGATAAAAACAACAAGAAAAAAAATAGAAGACAAAGAGTGAGATTAATTACATAGATTGTATGGTCCATAGCGTTTGTTAGATGTGGGCCATATTACTACCTCTGAGATTTCCAGAAAACTGCATAAAAAGGAACCACATAATTTCTTACAGGGCTTACAGATCTATTTAAAAGAAGCATAGGACTCCCTGATACTGGGGCTGCCTCGCACTCCAGAGCCACCTCACACCAGGGCTGCCCCACAGCCATGCTGTTTCATAACTGGGCTGAGCTGTTCCATAGCTGTGCTGTTCCACAGCCTTGCTGTCGCAGGTGAGCTTTTTGCACTAAATAAAGTCTCCTCCTTCACTGCACCCCGTCCCCAAAATGAATTCCTGATACCAAGACTCGATGACATTTTCTCTATGATTTTCTATAAAAAAGAATACTTTATAATTCAGCAAATAACATTCTCCCCAAAACCACAGCAATAACTAACTACATCAGCAATACGATTATGCTCAGTTCAATCCAAGAGTAACATTTTAAACTCTAAGTATGACTTTTTTTGTCATGTTTGGCAATCCTCATAAGCAGTTACTTTCTCAGTGAAGTGTTAAGTTGCAGGGGGTGGGAGGTGATAGACTTGACAAAAGAATGGAATATAACTCTCCCGTGTAATTCAGTGACTCCCCGACCACTGAGCTCAATTAACACTGGTATTTGCTTATGAAAGTTGAGATGTATAACAAGAATGGTATCTTGGTAGACGGATGTCTTACCACTGCTTAGAAAAGTTTTTAAGATAACAAACATCTTGTCTTCAGGACATAGATAAACAGAGAATGGAGGCCCTAAGGTTTCGATTATGATAAAAACTTGTAGCTCAAAAATAATTAAATAAGGCAGCTTTTGTATAAAAGAAAAAGAAAGTATTTGTTATGGAAAGCAGCTAACAATATAGTCACAAATTCCTTGAAAAAATAAACACTTAAATAAATAGGACCAATATTTTTGATAGTTTGATTTATTAACTAAAGCTGGGTCTTTAACTATTATCAAAGAATGAACAAATTGGATTTCCCGGTAGGGGAAATGAGGATCTGCACACTTTGTTTTATAAACTAGATGACTCTGTTTCATATAGTAACACCTACCTCAGTTGAATGGATTTGGTTATTTACTTCTAATGTTTGTTATAAGTTTATAGCATTTTAATATTAATTATAACAAACATATTTTCAAAACGATGGGTACAAGAAGGTTGGATGTATCATATAGGTTTCTTTCAGTTGTAACTGAAGACCCAAGTAATAGTATAAGGTAAATAATAGGCCTTTATTTTCTCACATAAAGAAGTTCAGAGGAAAGGTCATTCCAGGATGAGTTAATTCAGGGCTCAGTGGTGTCCCAGCGTTCCCATCTCTTTGCTGCCTTACTCAGCATGCCAGTTATGTCTCCTTCTGTTAATGCTTGATGATTCCTACAATTCCAGGCATCACACACCCAAGCAATGACATCCAATGTAGCATTTGACCCCCTCAGCTGTCCCTTTTGCCTAGCAAGGAAAAACTCTAAAAACAAAGATTTCTATCTCATCATTGGTAAGGATTGTGACACATATCCATGCATAGCCCAATCAATAGCTAGAGTAATAAGACCCTGATGACTGGTGTAACCAATCATCATTCAGTCCAGGACCTCGGGGTGATGGATATAACCATATTTTTTGAGATCCTGACTGCATATCAGAAGACTATCCAAATAAAATTAATGTATTTTCAGTGAGGAAGAATAATGGCAGAGGGTGTTGCAATAAGAGTGGCTCCCACAATGGATAAAAGCATTTATTATAAAAAGTAAGATGAAATTGTAACTGAATGCAGGCACAGCTTCCTGCTGCTCTGAAAGCCAATATTAAAAAGACAGGTGCTGGTATAAAAGAAAGTGGTCTATTCAGATTCTGGTTACCTGGAAGATGGGGGACTCATGTCTTAAAGCCCATCTTCCTAGGAAGAGGGGAGGCTATTGTCTCAAACCCCATTTCCCCTCTCGATGGAGGCAGAGGTTTTCATAAGAGGGGAGAGATGAAGCAAAACAAAGAAATCAAGGAAGGGGGCTGAGAAGTTCTCTACATGCAGATGAGCACAGTTTATTCTTATAGTGCAAGGGATGGTCTGATGTGCATGATCCTGGTTTAGTCATCCCGGCTCCACGGCTGAAGGTCAGCAAATCTCCCAGAGCTGGGATGCCTGAAGGTCAAAGTCTATATATTTTGAGAGGATTCTTATACAAACATACTGTTTGTATATCTACAAGCTGCATATTAGTCAGAGTCAGCATTTACAGAAACAATGTCAATAGAATGGTCCAGTGGGTTACAATTCCCCCTGTTACAAACGACATATTGAGGATTTCACACGTTTTATTTTGTTTCTGTTGTAGGGAAAAAAAAATCATTCCCTCTTGCTGATTTAAGGAGATAGAAGAAATGGTGAATACAAAGGAGGGAATAAATGGGTTAACTATTATTCCAGGAGAGTAGCCAGGCCTTTGAAAAAAATAAAGAAACTCTTTGGTCGTTGCTATTATTGTTGCTGTTGTTCTGCAGTAAGGAGATAGGCCTCTGCTGATGGGAAGTCAAACTCCACCTTGAAGTATCAGAATGTATTCTTTGTGTTTCCAGGAGTTGTTGGAAAGTTACAAACCCCTAAAATGAATCCTGGATGATAGGACAAAGTATAGGATGGAAGATTTCATTAAAGGTTGGCTTCTGAGCCCTTTGAGGTAAGTAGCTCCAGGATATAAAACCCTTAAAGAGAAATGATCCTAGTTCAATCTGTTTTACATTGTTATTTATTTTGATAAAAATTCACCCAAAATTAGAGTCACTGCCTGACATAATTTGTCTAGATATGTCCTAATCTGGCATATATTAATAGATCATTTTTTCTCTTAACATTATCCTAATTTGAAGATGAATTATATGCTCACCTAATCAAAACGAAGAAAGTGTTCAGATGCCTAGTAACTAAAAACATGACAAATATCCACTATGCTGTCAGTCAAAATTTTAACTTAGGTCAAATCAAAGTCTATACTCTAACAAGGGATTAAACAAGAGTCAAGAGTGTCACACAGTCAAGATATTGACCATCAGTGTCTCTCGTATACCACATCCTTCCTTTTGTCTCTTAGAATAGGATGTCCTCAGGCATCTTTTGTATTCTGCTCTCTTGACAATCCCAAACTTCTGATCTACAGCTGTGATCTATGGTAATCTGATTGACGTATTGAATATAATTACTCTGTTGAGCATCTACCTGGATAACCAAAGGCTGCGGAATCTAAATATCCAATTTACTATTGTATATCTCACTTTGAATAGCTTTTGTTAAATCATTCATTCGGGTTGTTAAAAGAATTTAATTTCTTGCAATTGTAGCACTGAGGTCCCTATTTTCTTGTTACCACCACCTCCTAGGATATGGAAATGGTTGTGTTTTTCTCTTTCTTTGAAGGATCATTCTGGCAACAATTTGGAATTTAGACCATTAGGTTTTTCCAATCTAATAGGACTTATCTTCTTTAAAGTACAAGAGTTGTCTGCCAATGGACAAATAAAGTAAGGGATACTTAGGAGACTTAAAGAAAATGACATGTTTTGAATAGAGGAGGGAATTGACCTAGGACAAAGAAAAGATTTTCAGAGGATAACTGGTGCTAACACAAATATATGGTGACAACAAGCTACCTATTATGCTGGATATGTTTTTCCCTAGCAACACTACCCAGCTCAGAGTAGAAGGGTACAGAGAGAGTCTGAGATAGATTTAAAGTGAGATAGATTTAAACAAGATAGATCTTGTTTTCAGAGTAGATTTAAAGAAATCAAGAAGGAAGGACATTGAGAGAGTGAGTAGGGAGAGCGATTTATGTGATTAACAGTACTGGGCCCCAAGGAAGGGGACTTGGTGAAAAGAGGGTTAAATGCAACAATACTCAGGGATCAAGGGACTTAAGTCCTTTAGAACAAATTGATGGGGATGAGAAAATTGGACTAAGTAGATTGTTGTTGGTTATTGGGACATAGAAATGAAAAAAAAATAGAAGAGCAATAGTCTAAGAAAGTCTGTCTGAAGAATGGTTGTAGGCATGTACTGCTAATGTTGGTGGAAGTAAAGCTTATTGTTATTTGATGTGTTGACAGAACTAAGATTGTTCTTCACCTTCAGCTTTTATTTGGATAGACTTCAGGATGTGCATTTTTCTGGGGAGAGTCCATAGCTATCATCAGGTTTTCAAAGGCTCTGTAAACTCCAAAATGTTAGGATCAAATGAGATTATTAGATGAATCTAACATGTATAAAAATATGAATCAACATTTAATAAAAATGTTATTAACAAATTCTTCACAGTTTTTCTCCATATATGGGCTATAATTATCTTATTTCTTGCCTGTGACCAATTACCTGCTCTAATTTATTAATTCTCCTTAACAGGATACAGAAAGTAGTTTTAAGCAGGGTCCAGAATATACTTGCTTTGCTCTTTTCAACAGTCAATTTTACTTATCTAAGAACATGGCATCACACTTGATAGAGACAAATCACATTCCTTGCAGACATCAAATTTTAATGGGACATACAATAAATAATAAATTTATTCATGTGTGTTGTGGTATGGGAGAGAATTCCCCTACTCTACCTATCTTTAGATTTTCTGCCTGGTCTAATTATAAAATAATAACATTGACACAAGACTAGATTAATAGGAGAAAAAAATATTTAATATGCGTGCACAGGAGATTCACATTATGATGCTCAGCATAAAATGAGGCTCAAAGAAATGATTGAACTAGGTATCTTTTTATACTATTTAGACAAAGAAACAATATACTTATGAGAAATTCACCAGACAAAGACAGTTAGTGCTCATCAGGAAAAAAATCTAACCAACTTTGGGTATTCTTTGGTGAGGAATCTAAACAAAGTTTAGGCTTGTGTAATAAATTAGTAAAGGGGTTACACTGCTTGTTTATACAGGTTTTTTCGACTCTGGATTTTATAACACTTGTGATAAGGTTGTCCCTCAGTCCTTCAGGAGTGGGGAGGTCATTTACCACAGAGATTTATTTCCTGCATTTGGGGAGACAGAGAGGAGTCAGAAAGCTCTTTCAGCTCTTGCTGCTTTTCACATGATTTTAGTTCAAAATGATCGATATGCCATTGTAAGGGTAGTCCGATTTTGGCCTGAATAGGTGAGCATATTTGATCAAAAACTACCCAAATATATCTTATGAAAGTTGATCTGAATTCAAGAATTTCTTATATTTTCCTTTAATTATTTAAATTAATTGCCCCAAAATAATTTTAATATGTTTATAAGAAAATATAATGAAAAACATAATAAAAATTATCTAGAGATATATTCTCTTAATCTGATCCTCTTTTTAAAAAACTAAAAACTATGTATATTGATTTTTTTAAGAGAGGAAGGGAGAGAGATGTCAGTGTGAGAGAGAAACACTGACTGTTTGCCTCCCAGTCACAACCTGACTGGGGGATTGAACCCGTAACCTAGGAATGTGCCCCAACAGGGAATCAAAGCCCAATCTTTTGGTATGGGATGAGGCTCCAAGCAACTGGGCCACACCAGCCTGGGCCAATTATAAAGGAAAAATTTTACAGATTTTTCCTTTGAGATTCAAACTTGATTTTATGTTTTATTAATTCACTGAAATAATACATGAGTATGAAACTTAGATGAGCACAGATTTACTTAAAAATACCCAAGAGACATTTTTATTGTCTACCTTTGTAGAAGAATAATTTAGGATGAATTTGGATTTTATAAGCTGTTTTATAATGAGAAAGAAATGATTCTCATAAAGGGGGAAGTGATAATTTGTAAGTTGGAAATGAAACATCTAAAAGCTCACTTTTTGTAACAAAAATGTAATCCTAAAATTGACAGTTGATAGATTTCACAAATACCTCAGTGTATGCAGGAAAATGACAAAATGATAAAAGAGAATGCTGTACAGGAATATTAGTGAAGATTGAAACTTGTGCTAAAAAAGCCATACTACCGCTGAGAACATCATTGGAGCTATTAACCAACCGGTATGCAATGCCAAACTCACATACTTGTAGTGATTGATTAGGAAGTAACTGAATTTACACTCTGTGCACTGGGCCAAAAGAACAGAAATAAAATAAACTTGCTACAAAGTACCGAACTCTTTTTTTTAATCAAGGAAGCTTGTGTGTGATTCCCACACACACATATACACATATATATATA
>PVJD01018387.1:0-14618 GCA_004026545.1 Mormoops blainvillei | reverse complement strand
GGTCTGGGTCTTAATACTCCTGTGAGGAAAATGAGGCTCAGAGAACTTTGGAGACACCTCTTAAGGTCTTCTGAACTGAATTTTGGGTTCCATCTCTTGTATCAGAGTTAGGTTCCCTAGGCTTGAAAAGTTTCTTCTTAATGGCCTTTAGGGGACCAGGCCTCCATAGAAAGCAAAAACCACTTTCCAACCTTTCACTACTCTGGAGTGAATTTCATGGGGATAGGTTGGAGTTAATTTCATGGAGATAGGCCCTAGAAGAAGATAAGCTATTAACATTCATAGAAGTCTCAGGGCATGAGATAAGGAGGCAGAGAAGCCCAACAGGTCTGCTCTTTGCTGATGTCGTTGTTGGCCAAGGTCTGGTTCTCTACCAGGCCTAAAGAAATTATCACCATGATTCATATTAGTGATTGATCCAATTTAGATTTCCATTGCAATCTGAAGTCCCAAGAGACTCACTTGGGGGTGAAGTGGATAACTGTATTCTGAAATCAACCTCAAAGAATGAGATACAACATTTAACAAAGCCTACTATGCCTCTAACCTAATGGTTAGTTATATCCTGGCTCACCTTAGCAGTAATTTATACCTTTCTTGCTCTACCATTAGTCATACATTTGGTTTCCTTCTGCTCCAACTCTTGTAAAGAATGTATTCAGTATGTGGGTATGAGGTAGGACAGCCTTTCATTTAGCCTCAATAGAAAACTGCCCCAGAACTTGACTTCCATCAGCCAAGTGCCTTATGGTCTTCAATTCTGGTTTGAAGTAGCAATAGCACCTGCTTTGGACTCATTTTCCCTGGCAGAGGATCTTACAGACTGTCAGGACATTCAAGACCAACCATTCTGGTGTTCTTTGGGGTCAATGAGGGCTACCTCTGTTCCAACTAACTTGAGATAAACCTTACTCTGATAGAAAGGGACTTGACATAGTGTCTGCTCAGGACCAGGTGTGGTCTGGATAGCTTTTGCAGCAGATTACTTTTTCTGGCGCCTGGGAAATACACAAGAGTACAGGTGCAATTTGGTTATACTTTTCATAGAATTTCAAAATCTGAGGCTCCAAAGACTCTGATGCGTACCCCTGTTGGCATCTTCATCATCCTGGGTTCTCCCTCTCTCTCTTATTGTCTCCTTGTTGAAATATGTTTCTAATCTTCCAGGCCTCTCAAATGCATCAGTGTTTCCTGCTTCAGTGGTCCCGGTGGAGTCACTCATTCTGTATTTAATGTATTCTGCACTTTAAACGGGCCTGTTAATTACTCCCTCCTCACTCTGAATTTACTAATTTATTGATCAAATTTCTTTTTGTGCATGTGAGTTTTATTTTGTATGTGCAAATAATTTATTTGGATCAATTTTATTGACCCCCTCCCACCCCTGCCTCCTGGGATACTTTCCCAAACTTTAATTAAGTCTCTGGGAAATGTCTTTGCTTAAAGGGGAGCCTCTTTCTGCCTTCCTTTTGTGAGCATTGATAGTATCTGAGTGCTCTGGGCTAAGGTGGGTCTAATCACATTCTCAAGCAGATGGATATTTAAAAGGACAATTAGAGTTGAGAACTAGGGCAGGGGCTCTCAAAAGTGTAGTCCCCAGACCAAATTCCTCAAATTCACCTGGGAACTTGTTAGATAAGCAGATCCTCAGACTCTACCCCAGAACTACTGAATTGGAAACTAGGGGTGGGACCTAGCAATCTGTGTTTTAACAAGTTCTTCAGGGGATTCTGATACATGCTAAAAATTGAGAACCAGTGCTTTAGGTAGGACTTTGCAGCCTTGGAATTATTGGCATTGTGTATTGAATGATTCTTTGTTCTAGAGGCTGTTCTGTGTGTTGTATGGTGTTTAGCAGCCCACTGACCTCTACTCACTGGATGCCAGTGGCTCCCTCAACTTGTGACAACCCAAAATGTCAGATGCCTCCAGGGGGACAAATCATTCCAAGTTAAGAACCACTGAATTAAGAAGAATTCAATCCACCCTCCTCCCTCTCTAAAACAGTCTCCTCTTTAATTCAATTGGGGATTCATACATCAAATAAAAGTAACTAAGAATAAGTACCTCATAGTCTCTACCATACTGTTTTGTTTTGTGTTTCATGAGTACAGATTTACTAACTCCAAGTCTTCTGTCTCGGGTTTAAGCAGATAATACGCCCAATGCCTGATTCGTTTTAACAGATTATTTAGTCACCTACATCAATGCCCTATTTCCTGCCCTTTGTACAAAACTCCTTAATTTTTCTGAAGAGTGATCCTATTTTTATTTTCTTCAGAGGGTAGAAAGCACTTCCATGCTATTAAAGAAGTGTGTAGGTAGGGGGATTCAGACAATCCCATCACTGAGGCGGCGAGTATGAGTAGAGATTCATGTTCCTGTCCCTGCTGACAGCATGCAAACATCCAAGTACCACTGTGAAGAGGACAGCTGAGAGTTAGTATCTGTGCCTAGAGTAAATGGATTAGGCTGAGTTAATTTGCCTTTGGAGAGAAGTCTTCTTTCCTACTTCAACATACTCCTTCTTTGAATATCTACCACCTTCCATCCCTCTTCCATACCCAGTCCATGGCAAGCCTGCCCTTCACTCTTATGCCTGAATAACTCCATCTTTACTTCTCATGAAGCACCACTTAAGCATAGGGGGCAAGAAGGAGATACTGGGTGTATGGTAATGCCACTGTCAACTTTAGCAGCTGGTCCACTGGAAGAGGCATCTGTCAGATAGGCAATCATAGAAACCTGCCTCCTCCCACCACAGAAATGAGCTGAGACATTTAGTTGTTTTTTTGTTTGTTTGTTTGTTTGTTTGTTTTTTACACCAGGCTAATCTGGGAGATGAAATGTTTGCTTCTGAGAAGTATCCGTAAGCCCACAGGTCATTCTCCCCTCACCCAAGCCAGGCAGCCAATTAAAAGGCAGCCAGCTGGAAGGCTTTCTAGAGTGTCAATCTAGACAGGGCCTAAAACATTATTGGAATAAACCGGCAATATATTGCCAGTTTATTCAGGTTTCCATACGCGACTTTGCATAACTAGACATGCAAATTGACTCTGTTTCTTCAAAAGTAGACAACATCCTTGAGTGAAAATTAAAAAAGAACAACCCAACAAACAATACCACCACAAACAAACTCGTTTTACAGTCATAGCTAAAATTCTTACACTGAATCATGTATGGTATAATGCTGATAATGGCAATAAAAGATATATTAACTAAATTTTAAACCCTTTAATATGACTCTTGAGACAGTGTTTCGTTCAGAAATTTGAAAAGAAAAATTGGAGAACAAGAACGAAGAAAAGTAGGAAACATGCTGCTAGAATAGATTTGGCTAGTGGGAGTAAATTAATAAATGACTGTTTTGTTTTCTTTTCTTAATGTTTTATTGTTTATGCTATTACAGTTGTCCCACTTTTCCCCCTTTGCCCCCCTCCACTCAGCCTGCCCTCTCACTTCCATAGTCAATCTTCGCACCGTTATCCATATCCATGGGTCCTTATGTATGTTCTTTGAAATGACTGGTTTCATTAATACAAAATCAGCTTTATCCACCACTGCTAAGATAATGTTAAACAAATATTTGAAAAGGATCCCCAAAACATACTGAGTCTGAACCCTAAGTCTTTTTAGGTTTCCAGAGGGCAATTTAAAAATATACTATATTCATTGGCTCTGGAAAAAAAGCCTTTTAGGCCCCACCTACCCTCTAACCGCCTGCACTGTGCTTTGCTCTGTGTACAACTGCATTTTTAGGCACCTTTGGATTTCTGTCTTGGCTATCCTTTCTCACCTTGTTTTCTTTAGACTTGGTAGGCTGATTCCCATATAATCAGCCAGTAGGAATTGCTGCAATCTCCCATTTTTAGAAATTCTGTGCATGCGCACCCACAGCAGCAATTAATCTCAGTCTCAAACTGGGGTGTACATAAAATGTAGCTTTCTTATTATTCTTTACGTTGTTGTGGCAAAAAGAGTGCAGACTCAGACTTTTTAATTAAGCTTTGCTGTTTATATGAAGTGTATTACAGAAAGAAGTAGAGTAAAGAAGTACTCACCAGCCAGAGGCTGAGGCCCAACACAGTACTTATCCTTATGTCAAAATTGCAGGCTGTCATTTGTATGTGAGTACAACCTAAGACCCTTTCCCAAGAATTGTCTTGTGATAGTAGTAGATAAGGATCCTTTGTGATCCTTGGATGGAGATGATGAGACCTTGTGTTACTCATGGTGTAAGAAGTTGTCATAAGTTAGCAAACTTCCAAAGGGCTATTTAAAAGTGGTGCTGGCAACATCCATTTGAAAGGGAGGTTCACTGTGTTTGTCTAGGGAAATATGAGTTCTATCGTTTTGCTGACACTTTTTCTCTTCTAACTATTAGCATGGGACAATGCCTTTTAAGGGAAGAGCTAATTTCTTCCTCATATTCTATCCTCTGTGGATTTTGAATCCAGGCATTTTTACCAATATGTTAATTTGGCTATGAATATACTTTGCCAAGGATTGCACTTGTTCACCATCACTATAAGAGACACTTTGGGGAGATGGACAAAGTGGGAGGCAGGAAAGGAAGCCCTTCCTGGTGGATGATAGCAAACTATAGTGGTAAGCAAGGTGAATATAGTTAAGAAGACTCTGGTATTAATTAGCTCAGTTGTACCCCAATATATTTAGTCCTGAGGTTAACTGCCCATTCATTTCTTTGAGGCTGCATTGCAGTCTATACCTCAGTGACGCATGGATGTCAGGAATGACCCTTTTTGTCCTTCTAGGCTAAAGACTGCCATGGACTTTGGAAACCTAGAGGTTCCCATCAAGGCTTTGAGATCTTAAGTGTGTCTCTGTTTTGCAGAAGATTTATGTTCTCCCTGTTTTTATGGGCTTGTGGCTTGAGTCCTTGGTGCCCTGGTTCATAGGTGGGAAAGGCTTGTAGTTAGATGTGTGTTCCTACTGGGTGATCTGGAGCCTGAACAGCTGTGTGGATGATCTATAGATGGAATGTCAGTGTTAAAATCTACACCCCAGTGTGTGTGTGTGTGTGTGTGTGTTTGCAGATTGGTCCTTTGGAAGGTGGTTAGGTCACAAAGATGGAACCCCAATGAATAGAATTCATGTCTTTATAAAAGACACCCCAGAGAGCTCCCTCATCTCTTTCTACCATGTGAGGACACAGTGAAAAGATGGCTGTCTATAAACCAGGAAATATGTCCTCACCAGACATTAAATCTGCTAGAGTCTTGATTTTGAACTTCCCAGCACCCAGAACTATAAGAAATAATGTTTATTGTTTTATTCCCCCCAGCCTATGGTATTCTGTGATAGCAGCCTAAGCCGACTAAGATAGAGTGGGTCTAGGGAACTTCATAAGACCTGGTTCCTCTGAGTTTCAGGTAGTTTCTTCTCTGGAATTTCTTTTTATAGATCCAGTCTACTGCCTGGTATAGATATCTTGGTATGGAATCCAGTGTTGGTCTGGCAGCCTGAATACATTCTGAAAGGAAATGTAGATATTTTCCCTTGACTCCAAGATCACAATATATCCTTTAACATTTTAGTGAAAACGCTGAACTAATAGCTGAAAGACATTTGTGTATGTTGAATTGTGACTTGTAGTTCACAGGCTCATCATAATTTGAAGAGCCTTAGGCCACTGAAGGCCTGTTTTATGGCAAAATGTACTTAGTCCTTGCTTAATGTCTCAGATTTTGTTTTGTTTCTACTTTGCCAGACCTTTGAGAGTGGTAAATATTGTGTGCTCTAAATTTGATTTTTTACATGTTTAAGTATATGTTGGATATTTTGTCCCATAAAATAAAAACCTTGGTTTGAGTTCATGTTAAGGAGAATTCCACAGGGATAAATGTATTCCTGGAACAATTTTTAAAAAAAAAACAATGAAATAGCATCATCATTATTGCAGAGGAAAGCTCTGGGCTATCCAGAAAAAAGGCACACTACAACTAAGACATGGGAGTATCCTATTTGGAAACAGTTAATAAAATCAATCTGTAGGTAGCTGAAGGTCCTTCAACTTCAGTTGTGTCCTATATCACATTTGTATGAGCTTCCCTGCATTATAAGCAGCACAAAGAAAGTAGCAAATACACACTGACAAGATGCTACATTGGAATATCTCAGTATCATTTCAGCATTTTAAATTGATTCTATTATACCCTCTAATTTACCCATGTGTGCTCTAAGTGGGATTCTGGGCTAGGGCAGGAAGGGAGGACTTAGAGGCCATAAGATTCCCTTCTGGGTATAGGGAACAGGGTCTAGAAAAGGCAGGTTTCTGTCCAACCAGGCTTTCTCTTAGTGGGGCCCCATTGTGATGGGACAGGTAGGACCTGGGGACACAATTGAGGGGCATGTGCTGTGAGCTGATAGCCTGCAAGCAGTGTTAACAGCTGCATCACTTCACACATGTTCATTTTGAGTATTTTAGCTTTCTGACCTACCAGAAAAATCTGCCTGGGAACTAAATTTTTTAAATTATATAAATTGATAAAAGTTACAAGCCTAAGCATCTTAAATGTTTTGATACTTCAAATAAATTAATAAGATTTCATTTTGAAATCATAACTCTAAATTAATTACACATTTCAAATTAGATTTTCAAGGTTGTCACTAACAGGGCAAATTCTTTCATGTATCACAAGTATATAAAATGTCAAATATGCACAGCTTTTTTCTTAACAAAAAATATAAATACAATGGGTTACTTCTTTTAAATATATCTATACCTAATTCTAAATAGTCCCACATAAAGAATTACCTTAACAAGTACATGAGTACATTTACCACCAGAGATTTAGACCTGGAGGCTGACTAAATTCTCATTTATGACCCCATAGGACATCTTGAACCTTATTTGTGGTTGATCTGTAAGTGATTCCACAATCTTAAGAGATGAGTGGTCAGCTATTTAGCGTACTTCCCTGGATTAAAGTTTTATACATTATACAATGAGTTTGCAACTTTCATCTTAGGTGCTAAAACCTTATGCTGTATTAATGTATATGCCTCGCTCTACAAAAACTAGGAAATTGATGGGATCCTAAGATATGTTAATACTTTTTTCCTTCATTCATATTCTGATTATATAAATCTTAAGCATATTTAAATTTGTACCCAGTTGAGTTCTAGATATTTTACTTGGAGTTGTCTGATTTGAGACCACAGTTTATGGGCCACTTTGATATTTCTCTGGAGTCAGAAACTACCCTCCAACTGGTGTGTTTATCATTTTAATTTTTATATTTCCATTTATATAGTAAATTAATAATGTTTCATGAATGAGAAATAAGCCTCCACAGAAATGCATTCTATTATATTCTTCTTTAAGAATCATTTATATTTTCTTTCTGTGTACTATGGAAGTATGGCTTCTCATATATTTAATCAATTATAGTCATTATTCTCTTTTTAAAAAATCATTTTATTGAAGACATGCAAAATTGTCACAATTTTGGCTAGTTGGGGGTCTCTTAAAATTGCTCTTATGTCCTTCTTTCATGACCCACTAATCATTAAAAGTTTTATTTTTTTCTGGCACAACAAGATTTTTCAGACTCATCTTATCCCTTTCTGCCTCAGACATGGAATCATTCATTTGTCCAAGGAGCCTTGGTTCCTTTTTGTGGAAAAATAGTGTCAGAGATCAGAATCTGAGCACTAGGGGGCACTGTGGGGGTTTCATTGCTCTTGAGTCATAACGAACAGAACTGGAAACGATTTGTACATTTTCTTGTTTTGTATTGGCATTTCCAAATCTTTCCTTATGGTACAGAATTCCTAACTTAATTTTTTATTCCTAACACAATAAATACAATTACTTATTTGCTTAATCTGGTAAAACAAGAAGAGTTCCAAAATGACAATACGATATTAAAACAAACAATAAGTTCAAGATTTTTAGTACAGTTCCTTTTGTTCTTAGCTGTATCCCACGAAGAATGGGCAGTCAGATTTCTTTATTCTAAAATCATTCTTAGCTCTTCATTCTGTGTGGTTAAATAAGAATTTGATAGTTTCATTCAATTATTTGTTTGCTTTCAACTTGAAAGCCTTGACTTTTAGCATTTGACAGTTCTTAGTTTTGAGAAAGTTAAGGTCTCTACTACTATTTTCCTGGTAAAGGTAAAGGCAAGGGAAGGGCCCACTTACCTATCTACCTGAAGATGAGAGTAAATTTCAGATGCTCAGTTTACAAGGTTCTACTTCATATACAATGGTACAAGATTCATGTACATGATTTTTGACTAAAAAGATAAATTTTGACTCCTATTGTTTAAATTATAGTAGAACTTCACATTTTCAAATATTTTTAGCTCTACTAAATTCTGCCCTTATCTTAAAACTACTTAATGTCTTGCTCTCTTTTCTGAGCTACATGCTCTTCTCCTTTTTATAACATTGCAACATTTTTCTTAAAGTTAAATATATTATAGTATGTACTGTTAACCAAAGTTTGCAGTTTATAGAATAATTTTCCAATTAGTATTATTTTAATGCAGTAACATTCATTATCTTTAATTTTTCTACTGTGGATCAAGATGACACCTAGAATATAAAAAGGTGAGAGGATTAAGCAAAGAAAAAAAAGCTCATAGACACCTACAACAGCATGGTGATTAGCAGAGGAAAAGGAGGGTAGGGGGAGGTAGAAAGGGTAGAGGGGGGATAAATGGTGATGAAAGGAGACTTGACTTGGGATGGTGAACACACAATACAATATACAGATGATGTGTTATAGAATTGTACACCTGAAAGCTATATAATTCTATTAACCAATATCCCCAAGTGAATTCCTTTTTATTTTTATTTTTTATGTTTTACAGCTGTTCCAATTATTTCCCCCATCACTCCCCTCCACCTGGCCCATGACCCACTTCCATAGCCAATCCCCAACTTGTTGTCCTTGTCCGTAGGTCCTTCATCTATGTTCCTTGCTTGACTAATCCCTTCATCGTCTTTCAAACAGTCCCCTCCTCTCTCCTCCCCTCTTACTGCTATCAGTCTATTCTGTGATTCTGTGCCTCTGGTTCTATTTTATTTTTGTCAGAAAGGATTGCATAAGGGCTCAGAAGATTCTGTAAGAACAGTGTTAGAAGTAGTCAATCAGCTGACCATTTTAAGGAGAATTCATGAAGCCACCATGCTTCTAGATTTAGAAATTGTGTTTAGCATTTAATTACTCCAAAAGACCATTTATATCCTCTATTGGATTAGTTTCTTTGAGGAGGGTGGTAGAAAAATGAAAGAGGATTCTCCAAGTATTGGAGACTTTTTGAAAGAAAATAAACCAAGTTTTAAAATCTCACCCCACTTATTAGGTGACCTTAGAAGAGAGATAGGATAAACTGTATCCAGCTAGTGGGGATGCCCACCCTTCCCCACTCTTCCTACCGTTTTCTCAAAAGCTCACTGTCAAATCATGTACCTAGAGAGAAGATAGGAAAATACCATTCTAGGAGATGACAAAAGGTAGACAAGGAGAAATTTTTCTTCTCACTGGAAACCTCCTCTTTCAGCTTTGTGGTAACAGCTGGAGAGGCTGGTAGACTGGGGCCACATGGTGCAGGTGAGCAGGCATTTGTAATAAATCCCGTGGCAGGGGAAGAGGTGTGATGTCCCTAGAAAGGAATGTGCATTACAGAATAATACAGGGGATGAGTGAGCCACAGTTAGCTTGGTGAGAGTGTGTACACCTACTTGGTCCATGGAACTGAGCAGAGCACAGTATATTGCATGTCTCTTAAAAAACAATCTTTATATGCCCAGGTATGTCCACATGCTACAAAAAGAATGATAAACTGAAAGTTAATGGGTGAAAAAAGAAGGAAACAAAATAATACACCACAATGTAGTGAGGCAGTAACTGCAGAACCCCAAATATATTTAAGTAAGAAATAAATTCAAGAATATCTAGGACACTTCTGGCCAAGGTAGAGGCATATGTAGATACACTTTTTCTCTTCCCGCAACCAAAAGAAGGACAATAACAAATTTAAAAACAAAAAATAATCAGAACTGCCAGAAAATGAAATTCTATGGAAGTCCAACAACCAAGGAGTTAAAGAAGAAACATTCATTCAGACAGGTATGAGGGGCAGAGACAGGCAGCTGGGCAGGGTGGGGAGGGTGCATGGCAAGGCTGCAACTGGTGGACTGGGGTGGGCAAGGCAGCGGCTGGCAGGCTGGGTAGTCCCACATTTGTGTTCTGATAAACCGGGAGGAGCAACTGGGGAGTGAGAGAGGCTGAGCAACCCAGGGTTCTGGTATGGGAAAAGAAAGCCTCAAAACTTCTACCAGTAAAAATCTGTGGGGGTTGCGGCAGAGGGTGAAATAGCCTGTCTTACAGGAGAGCTCGTCTGAGAGACCCACAGGGTCCTAGAACGTACACAAACCCACCTACCTGGGAATCAACACCACATGGTCCCAATTTGCTTGTGTGTAGCAGGGGAAGTGACTGAAAGCCAGGCAAGAGTGAAGCAAGTGGCATTGTTCCCTCTCAGACGCCTTCCTCACATACGGCACCACAAGACAGAGACATGGGTTGCACTGCCCTGGCGAATACCTAAGGCTCCACCCCTTACAAAGTAATAGGCATGGTAAGACAAAAAAAAAAAAAATTGGCCATAAGGAAAGAACAGATAAAAGCTCCAAAAATAGAACTAAGCAATGGAAAGGTAGCCAACCTAACAGATACTGAGTTCAATACATTGGTAATCTGAATGCTCACAGAAATAGTTAAGTATGGTCACAAAATGGAGGAAAAAGTGAAGGCTACTCAAAGTGAAATAAAGCAAAATATACAGGAAACAAACAGTGAAGGGAAGGAAACTGGGACTCAAATCAATGATTTGGAACAGAAAGAAGAAATAAACATACCACCAGAACAGAATGAAGAAACAAGAATTCAGTAAAAGGAGGAGAGGCTTAGGAACCTCTGGGACAACTTTAAATGTTCCAACATCCTAATCATGGGGGTGTCAGGAGGAGAAGAGGAAGAGCAAGGCACTGAAAACTTATTTGAAAAAATAATGAAGGAGAACTTCCCCAATCTAGCAAAGGAAATAAACTTCCAGGAAGTCCAGGAAGCTCAGAGAATCCCAAAGAAGTTGGACCCAAGGAAGCACACACCAAGGCACATCATCATTACATTACCCAAGATGAAAGTTAGGGAGAGAATCTTAAAAGCAGCAAGAGAAAAGGAGACAGTGACCTACAAATGAGTTCCCATAAGACTATCAGTTGATTTCTCAAAAGAAACCTTACAGGCAAGAAAGGGTTCTTTACAGGAAAGAAGCATTCAGAGTCATGAAAGACAAGGACCTACATCCAAGATTACACTACCCAGCAAAGCTATCATTTAGGATGGAAGGGCAGATAAAGTGGTTCCCAGATAAAGTAAAGTGAAAGGAGTTCCTTATCACCAAACCCTTATTAAATGAAATATTAAAGGGACAAATCTAAGAAAAAGAAGATGATCAAAAATATAAACTGTAAAATGACAACAAACTCACAACTATTAACAACTGAACTCCCAAAAAAACAAAAACAAAAACAAACTAATCAAACTACTAGAACAGGGACAGAATCACAGGAACGGAGATCACATGGAGGGTTATCAGCAGGGAGGGGGAGGGTAGAGAATGGGGGAAAAGGTACAGGGAATAAGAAGCATAAGTGGTAGGTACAAAATAGATAGGGGGAGGTTAAGTATAGTATTGGAAATGGAGAAGCCGAAGAATTTATATGTACAATCCATGGACATGAACTGAGGGGTAGGAATGCTGGTGGGAGTGGAGGTACAAGGTGGAGGGGGATAAAGGGGAGAAAAAAATGGGACAGCTGTAATAGCATAATCAATAAAATATATTAAAAAAAACATCTAGACTAGTGAAGTTGCCAACTGACTAGATTCTCTTATTATTTTCTCAGATTTCAGAAGTCTGGTCCTATCATCAACCTATCTTTTATGCTTTATTCCAAAAGACAGAGATAGGTTATCTCAGACTAGATATTGTACATAAAAAGAAAAAAAAAACTAGTTATGAGAGCTTGCTGGAGGTCTGGTAGTGGCTTGTACGAATCTAGTACCAATTCAAAAACAAGTTAAAGCAATACCACTGATTGGCATACCGAACAACACTGGAGAAAGCTTCTCCTGAAGGTTTTGGGACACCATGTGGGGAGTGGCATTCAGACTGGCTTCCTAGTCCAAAAGTATGTTAAACTCACAAACATTCACAATGTGTTTAGTAATTATGGAGCACACTTATGCTAATGAGACCAGATTTACAGATTAGCAGTGCATTTAACGATTTAATCATAATCTCAGAGTGTTATACAAGGGATGAAATTATACATTTCAGTGCTGTGACTGATCAGAGATGCTTTGTTTTCTTACTAATTTTAAAGGTGTGTACACATAGGCTGGGGAGAGGGAGGAAATTTAAAGGAGTTCTAGGAATGCTCATGTAATAGATCTCTGGCTTATAATAAATTAACTAGAGCAGAGAAACTGCAGCATTGTAAACTCAACAGAAGGGATTTCTAAGAAGTGTTTAGTTTCTGAAAGGATAAACTGAGTAAGGGGCCATCTACCTCCAAATGCCACTTCCTACTAAAAGGCAGTCATTAAAGGATTTTGTTGATATTAGTATTTAACCAGTGTTAAGGGTTAGTAAACCACTAAGAGCCAAAGATAATGTATTAGTAAATAGCTTTTAAGAAAGTTATTTATCTGAATTGCTGTATCAGCATTCACTGTCATTTAGGTGAGAGTGTGTTCTGGGAAGACAGTAAGCTTGATAAGGATTTTGCAGAGAGAGAAGGTGAAAGAGTTGCAGGGTGTGGCCCTGTTTAGGCCTTTCCTGGCCTTGGGAGTCACAGCATGAGGGCATCAGGGTCAGGAGATAGAGGATCAAAGACATACCTTATTTACTTCCAAATTTGGCTCTTCCCTTAACAGGGAAACCTGAAACTAGAGGAGAAAGCCCTTTACATTTTATAACACTTCCTAACTTTGTAATAAGCTCTGTTCTTGCCACTTTTGATCCTCATAGAACCCTGTGGAGTTATCAGGGTCCAGTTTTATTATATTCACTTGGCAAATAGCTACCTGCATTTTCATCCTCTTTCCTTTTGTGGTGGCTTACTCCTGAGCAGGGAAGAGGCTCAAGGAATTAGGTAGATAATCAAAGAAATAAACTACCAACTGGAAACAAAGACAACATTTACTATTCTATCTGTATTACATTTTAAAAACTACTTTATCAAGGTGTGATTCATATAATAATATGACTGCACATATTAAAAGTACTATTTGGTAACTTTCGACATATGTATATAGCTCTGAAGCCATCACCACTATCAAGGTGATGAGCATATCCAATACCTCCAAAAGCTTCCTTTATACTCCTTTGTAATTTCTCTCTCCCTGGTCTCCCTTATGCTGATTCCTTCCTTCCTTCCTTCCTTCCTTCCTTCCTTCCTTCCTTCCTTCCTTCCTTCCTTCCTTCCTCCCTCCCTCCCTCCCTCCCTCCCTTCCTCTTTATCTTTTTCTTTCTCTCTTTCTCCTTTCATGTGCTCTTTCATTTCTTAAGGTAGAAGCTGAGGTCATTGGTTTAAGATATTTCTTTTCTAACATAGGCATTTAGTACTGTAGATTTCCCTCCAAGTACTGCTTTGGTGGTATCCCCCGAAATGGACAAGTTGTGTTTTCATTTTTATTTGGCTCAAAATGCTTTCTAATTTCCTTTTTGAATTACTTGAGCCACGGGTTATATAGAAACGTTACCTTCTTTCCAGATATTAGGGGATTTTCCAGCTGTTTTTTTCTGTTGTACTTTAATTCCATTGTAGATAGGGAATATATATTTTTTTATGACTGAATCCTTTGAAATTTATCTAGGCATGTTTTATGGCTCATAATATGGTAGTTTTGGTAAATATACTATGTGCACCTGAAAATAATTTGTGTTGTGCTCTTAAGTGGAATGCTCTATAAATATCAATTAGGTAAAGTTGATTGGCAGTATTGTTGAAATATTTTATATCTTGATTCTCTACCTACTTCTTCTATCAGTTGTGGGGAGAGAGGTGTTGAAATCTCTAACTTCAATTGCATATTTATGTATTTCTCCTTGTAATTATTTCAGTCTTTGTTTCATGTATATTGAAACTCTGTGATTAGATGCACAATATTTATGGTCGTTATATCATCTTGACAAATGACCCCTTTATTATTATGAAATGACTTTATTCCTGGTAAAACTCTATAATCTAATTTTCTGATATTAATATAGATAGCTTCCTTTTGATTAATGTTAACATGATATGTATTTGTCATCTTTTTACTTTTAACCTATTTGTATATTTATATATACAATGCATTTCTTATATACGGAGTATAGGTGGGTGTTGCTTTTCTGTTTGGTCTGCTTGGACTTTTAATTTGGACATTTAGTCCATTTACACATAATGTGAATATTGATATGTTAGGCTTAAATCTATAATTTTACCATTAGGTTTCTATTTGTTCCATTTGTTCTCTGTTCCCCTTTCCCCCTTTTCTGCATTATTTTGGATTAATTGAATATTTTTAC